>PVJS01001062.1:37013-106347 GCA_004027185.1 Glis glis | reverse complement strand
AGTTTCAATCCCTTTGGTATGATACCCAATAGTGGTATAGCCGGATCATATGGTGGATCCATTCCCAGTTTTCTGAGGAATCTCCACACTGATCTCCACAGTGGTTGAACTAGTTTGCAATCCCACCAACAGTGTAGAAGAGTCCCAATTTCCCCACATCCTCACCAACATTTGTTGTTGTTTGACTTCTTAATGCTTGTCATTCTAATTGGGGTCAGATGAAATCTTAGAGTAGTTTTGATTTGCATCTCCCTAATTGCTAATGATGTTGAACATTTTTTCATGTATCTATTGGCCATTTGTATCACTTCTTTCGTGAAGTGTCTATTCATTTCAGTTGCCCACTTCTTGATTGGATTGTTTGTTTTCCAAAAGTGAAATTTAAAATTAGCAAAACACATTCCCCAGAAGACTTTGGTACCCTGCTTCCAGAAGTGCCATGTCATCTGACGTTCATGTTACTTCTAAGACTTATAGAGGAAAGCCTTTAGCGCTCTTAATATGTAACTGAAACACAACACTACAAGCAGCAAAAGTAGCAGTTCAGGGAAGTGACGTGATTTGAACAAATCACAAATTAAATTACAAACAAGGACAAGGACCAGGTTTCCCTACTCGCGCAGTGTTCTTTCCACTACATAAACTGCCTCCCAGGAAGAGTAGCCAAAGGTCTGTTTTCTAAGAGCCTCTTAAAGCTTTGAGAGATATTTAGGAAGCCCCATTAGCTGTTAACTGAAATAGCAGTAAACCCATGAATGGCGTCATTGTCCCATTGGTGTTACTGTCTTTTTTTTTTTTTTTTGCGGTACCGGGGATTGAACGCAGGGGCGTTCTACCTCCGCGCTACACCCCCAGCCCTATTTTTATACTTTATTTTGAAACCGGGTCTCACGAAGTTATGGATTGCCTCAGTAAGTAGAGAGAGAGAGAGAGACAGGGAGGGAGAAAGAGAGAGAGAGAGAGAGAGAGCTGAGGCTGGCTGCGAACCCGGATCCTCCGGTCTCCACCTCCCAAAGTACTGGGATTACAAGCATGGGCCACCAGGCCCGGCCCCGTTCCCGTCTTTGAAGCCTTCTGAACTAAGCTTGTTTCCTGCAGGGGTACTCGGCCTGTGTAGACTCATTGGTCCTGGGGAGAGTGGCAAGAGGTCAGCAGAAAGGCTGGGGAGAACAGAAGCACCCTGTGCCTCCAGACTCTCACTCTCAGGAAGGCACCACAGCAACAAGAGGCGAGTGTGGGGAAAACGGCACAAGTGTTTGGGAATTTGCAAAGCCAGTTCATCCTGACCTCCCCTCTCCCGGTGGAGACACATGGGTGGTGGATTCTTGCTGTGGTTGGACATGTGAATGGCACGAGGCTTCCTGTGTTGAATTTCATCCTGCTGAGAGGCTGCAGAGGCAGTCTGTGGGGTGGCACTATGCAACCTGTGTGTGTGTGTGTGTGTGTGTGTGTGTGTGTGTGTGTGTAGGGAGGGGCAATGGCAGGTGCCTAGTTCAGTTGGGTGTGCCTTTGAAAGGATTAAGACATCTCTCTTGGAACCCTGGTTAGTTCTCTCCAGGGAACTGCCATAAAATCCTGAACCAGGCCCCACGCAGCCTTTCCCTGCATGATTTCTTGCCCCCGGCACCTGCTCCTTCCATTGTCCCAGGGGACCTTGCCAGAGCCTATGCCATGTTCTCTGGCTTTCAGCCCTTGAACAGCGAGCTATATCAACCCCTTTCTTCACAAACGCAGCCTGCCTACATATTTCATTCTAGTGATGGAAAGCCGACTAAATCAATCCCACCATCCTCAGTTTGCAGATGTGACTCCAGAGGCTCAGATAAGCAAATCAACTTCTGCACGGGCAGAAGACTAGCCTGGCGCAAGTCCACATCCAAGCCCACATCTCCCCGCTGCCTGGTGTGCAAGCATGGCTTCCCAGAGCTGCAGGTGCATCTGAGGAGCCCCACTCGAGTGTCGCATGCACACTCACTCGTGCACGTGCACGTCCCAATCACATTCACACCTGAAATCACCACCAGTCAGCCGCTTGGCACAAAAGGTGAGCTGGACATGCTTTTCCTAAAATGGATTTGACTGTTTTTCTCCCTTTCTTCCATGCTTCCTCCACATCCCCACAACCTCATCTTTTTTTCTGCGGTACTGGGGATCGAACGCAGGGGCATTCTACCTCCGAGCTACACCCCCGGACCTATTTTTTATCCTTTATTTTGAAACCAGGTCTCACGAAGTTGCGGAGGGCCTCAATAAGTAGCTGAGGCTGGCCATGAACCCGGATCCTCCGGTCTCCGCCTCCCAAGTACTGGGGTTACAAGCATGCGCTACCATGTCTGGCTTCCTGGACACCTTTATGTAAAATTATCTTTGAGATTTCCCAGAGGATCCCTGAAAAATCACAAAGATTTGTTTTCTCACCCCATAAAAAGTGAAGTACTGAAAACAATTAAGTTTATTTTAATATGTTACTACTCTAAGAAATATATAAAAAGTGCTCAGCTTGAAGATAAGATCAGGCAAACTTTTATTAACATGAAGATTTCAGAAATTGTATGCTCTTTGTGAAGTCTCCAGAGATTTCTCAATATCCATCTATAGCAAAGGAAACTCTGATCAAAACTCTAATGAAAAACAAGGTTCTTTGTCCCAGTAGGATGGCATAGACTCCTTGATTTTACTGTTAGAAAATATAGTGCTAAATTATCCACCTCCATTAAGATGCTGGCAAAAGGAAATAGTTTCTTTGTTTGTTTGTTTTGATTTTTCTTTTCACAAGATGCTTGCTCTTCTGAATGCTCCACTGGAAGGTACAGGCCAAATTTTGGGGGGGATCAATAAAGAAGAACCATCTCAGATTGCCATGAAAAAATACTTGTACACCCTACTTTAAGCTACTGGCCATTCAAGCTATAGATTTTTTTGTGTGTGTGGTACCAGGGATTGAACACAGGGGTGTTCTACCTCCGCGCTACGCCCCCGGATGTACTTTATGCTTCCGTGATAGTATGTCGTTGGCTTGATGAGGTCACCCAAGTCCCATAGTCTCTGTTCTTCCTTCTTCGTTCATTTCTTGCTGTTTCTCTGATTCAATGTTTCCCACTGTGGTATCGTCATGATCTTCCCTGATTTGAAAAGCCTGCCTGCTCGAATCTGCTGTTGGCCCCTTCTGCTGAATATTTGTTTCTCGTTATTGTCATTTTAATCTCCAGACTTTCAGTTTGGTCCCTTTTTTATAATTTCTATCTCTTTGTTGATAGTTTCATATTTTCATATGTTCTTTTTCCAAATCCTTTATTTCTTTTTCCATGTTTTCCCTTACCCCTCAGAGCTCATTTAAGACCATTGTCAGAGTCTTTGTCTAGCAAGTTTGATACCTGGGCTTCCTCAAGGATACTTTCTGTCAGTTTACTTTGTCACTTTCCCTGAGCCACACTGTGTATGCCATGTGATTTTTCTTGAAACCTGGACATTTGTATACTAGGATCCTCTCCTATCCCTATTATTGTCTGAGTTAATACAATTTATCTATTTTACTGTTAAAATCCAGTTGTTCATTTTCAAAATCACTTTTTTCATAATGATATTCTTTGTAGAGTGATCATTGAATTATTCATTGTTTTAATTTATGTTCAGCTACCATTTCGATGGAGATTTCGTTGTATGCCAGAAACTAAACAAACACACCAAACAAAAACTGAAAGGAAAAAAAGCGAACATAAAAAATAAAGTAAAATAAAATGAAATACTATGCACCTCCTGGTGCTTCCACGTTGGCTGTCTGCTGGGCGCCCAGGACATGGTGTTGAACTTGTGCTGGGTACAGACATCAGCCAGGTAGAAGTATGAGATCTGCAGTGTGTGTGAGCATTCGCCCCGCCCTACGCATGCATGCAACTTTCTAACTCTCCCTGTATGTGGTGCTGTTGGAGGTCCTCCTTTTCCCAAAGCTCTTCTCCATGTGTTCCTCCTGAACTGCTGTGGGTGGTCTACTGTACTCTCAGTTGTAACCTTTACCCCGAGAATCTGCAGGTTGTTCCTATTCCTTGCAGAGTTTTGGAATAACAACCATCCATTGTTCAGTCCTGAGCTCTAGAAAGACAGGAACGCCTTGCATCAATCCTTAGGTAGCACACACCACTTAGGGAGACAGGCAGGATAATTATCTATTTTAAGGTCTGTTTTGCTTCCTTTGGCACCATGGAGGGTCCCAGGCTAGGAACACAGGCTGCTCCACCTCAAGACTGCCTCTAGGCTGGGGAGTATTTGAGACAAAGGCAGTAAGAAGTGCCACCAGGTTCCTTCAGTTGGTGAAGTTGTCTTTCCTTGAATCTGCTTTCACGTGGTCACCGTAATTCTTGGACTGCTTTCTAGAGAGTTGAAGACGTGGCTGCTGGCAGTTTTCGCTGACCGTCTCATGTCTTGGGGGGAGATGAAATATGGCAGCTGTCTGCCATGCTGCTGAGCTTGCTCTTCTGCTAGCTTTGCTTCATGCTGTTGCGTTCTCTTAATTAGGCGTGAGCATGACTCTGTGAGGGCCTCCGTACAAATGGTGTAGAAGTCCTACAAGCTGGATGCCTGAAACAAGAGAAACTTAATGTCTCATTGACTGCGATCAAGGTGTGGGCAGAGAGGGTTCTTTCAAGGGCCATCGGGGAAATTCTGTCCCATGCCTTTTTCCTCGCTTCCAGTTCTTTCCTGGCAACTTCTGACATTCTTTGGTCTCTGTCTTTTTATACCTGTGTTTTCTGTGTGTGTGTATTTCTGTATCCAAAGTTCTCCTTTTGTGAGCACACCGGTTACATTGGATTAGGGTCCATCCTTTGAGTTAATCTTCCCTTGATCATCTACAGAGGCTCTATTTCCAAATAAGGTCACATTCTTGGGTTAGGATGTCAACATCTTTTTTTATAGATTTACTAACTCATACCAGTACATATAGTAGTAGTCATATCTAACTGAGTAGTTGACCTCTTTATATCTACCCAATGAATTTCTTAATTTCTATTATCATTTTTATAGTGTACATTGTATGATATGAGTAGATAATGACTCCAGCTCTCATGTAGTTATTGTTTGTATATCTTTTTTCACTTAATCTATTTATGTGTGTGTGTGTGTGTGTGTGTGTGTGTGTGTGTGTGTGTTATTGGGAATTAAACCTAGGGGTCATTATACCTCTGAGCTATACTCCTAGTCCTGTTTTATTTTTATTTTGAAACAGGGTCTCACTAAGTTACAGAGGGCCTCACTAAGTTGCTGAGGCTGGCTTGAAACCGGCAATCTTCTTATCTTAACCTTCCAAGTACTGAGATTTCTATTTGCATTTTTGAATCTCAGATGTGCCTTTTATAAAGAGCTTAGAGCATGTTTCTTAATCCACTTCTCCGATCTCCACCTCTCAATTAGATTTTTAATTAAGTCACGTTTTGGTTATAATTGATGACCACATGTCATATAACATTTCACTATATGTTGGTTTGCGATACCCATCGATGACCCCAGAGAACTATATCACTGGTGATGCTGTTTGTACAAATACATTCTATGATGTTCACCTAATGATGAAATTGCCTAATAATACATGTCTCAGAGCATGTCCCATAATTCCTAGACATTTGACTGCAGCTCCTTTTATGGCTGCCACGTTTAACTGTTTAATTTCTATAATTCTTAGATTCATTTTCTTTCTCTTTTTCATCCGTTTCCTTTTACATTAAGTGACTATATTAAAACATTTCTTAATGAATTGTTTCACTATATTCTTAAGGGTTTTTTTCTTTCTTTTTTGGTTGTTCTGCGTTTGCCATATGCATCTCAAATTATCAAAATCAGCTTCCAGTTTAAAATAGTTTAATTTTAGTGATATGTTACTCTTATATAATTCTATTTTCCTTCCTTTCTGGGTATTATTGTTATATATATTACATGTATTAATGTTTCAAAGTCAGCAATTAGATATTTCTTTACCATTTATAGTGATTTCCGGAGACCAATGCAGCTGTATTTTCATCCACATCCTTTGTGAGGCCATTAGCAAACATGTTACACATATATTACGTTTATACATGTTATAAGCCCAGAAATGCATTATATTCTATTATTTTATACAATTACTTTATATACCAGTAATGAGAAGACAGTAAAAAGTATATATTTCTATTGTCCTTTATAATTTCATAATTAACTATAACAGTGTTTATGTTTTGTTGTTTTATATGGATTCAAATGATCTTTTTGTGTAACTCACTTTTAGCCTATAGAAAAATTTTCAGGCTGGCCATGGTGGTGCTTGCCTGTAATCCCAGTACTTAAGAGGTTGAGACAGCAGATCGAAAGTTCAAAGTCAGCCTCAGCAACTTAGCAAGGCTCTCAACAACTTAGCAAGACCCTGTTTCCAAATAAAAAATAAAATAGGGCTGGGGATGGAGCTCAGAGATAGCATGCCTCTGGGTTCAACCCCCAGCACAACAAGAATAAGAAGGAGGAGCAGGAGGAGGAGGAGAAGTTTTATCAGGTTTTTTTTTTTTTGTATTCTGGGTGTACCAACAACAAATTCTCTTTTTTGTGGGTTTTTTGTTTGTTTGTTTCTCTGTTTAAATATCTATTCTACCTTCATTTCTAAAAGATAACTTTACTGGATTTAGCATTATTGGTTGGTGGTTTTATTCCTTGAGCATATTAAATATATTATCCTATCGCTTCTTCCATTGTTTCTGCTGAGAAGTCAGCTGTCAGCCTTATTGAGATTCCCAAGTAAGTAGCATGCTGTTTTCTTTTCTTCTTCTCTAATCCTCTCAAGATGATATTCAGCATTTTTACTACTATGTGTCTGTTTGTGGATTATTTTGCTCTTATTCTAGTTTGAGTCTCTGAATTGCAGATTATTGCTTTCAGTAAATTCAGGAAGTTTTCAGCCATAATTTCTTTACATACTCTTTTTCTACTCCTTTCTTGTTTATCCCCATTACATAAGTATTGGTATGCTTAATGTTATTCTGCATTTCTCTGAAGTTCATTTTTCTTTATTGTTTTTTTCTCTTTCAGCTTGCCTAATTTATATGATGAAATTCATTAGTTACTAGGAGGCTGAAAATTAAAACTACCATGAAGTATCACTTTATATACACTATGTTGTTTCTAAATAAACCAAAAAATTTAATATGTGTTGTCAAGAATGTAGAGAAATTGAAACTCTGATAAATTGCTGTTGAGAATATAAAATGGTGCCACTGCTGTCAGAAAGATTGTTGAGTCCTCAACATATTAAACATGGAGCACCACGAGACCCATTAATTCCATGTCATTTCGTTTTAGATTTGCAATGTCCTCTGGAAGCTCATGTGTTGAAGGCTTGGTCCCCAGCTGGTGGCACTATTGGGAGGTGGTGGAAACCTTCAGAGGTAGGGCATAGTTTGAAGAAGTAGGTACCCAGGCCATGGCTTTATAGAGAATATTGGGATCCTGGTCCCTCCCTTCTGCTTCCCAGTCATGGGAAGTGGTTTTATTCTACCAGGAGCTCCCTCCATGATAGTCTGCCTCACTAGAGGTCCAGAAACAGTAGAGCCAAGTGACCATGAGACAAAATAAACTTCTCCTTTCAAATTGTTTCTCTCAGGTATTTTGACACACTGACAGAAAGCTGACTAATACACATACAACACACACACACACACACACACACACACACACACACACATCTTGGTATACCAAATAATTTAATGCAGGTGTTTAAACAAGAATTTGTACATGCATATTTATAGTATCGTCTTTATATAGCCAAAAAGTGAAGACAATTCAAACGTCCATCAGCTCATGAATGAGTACACAAAATGTAGTATAGTTACAAACAGAATATGGCTCAACCATAAAAAAAAGAATGAAGTATTGATACAGGGTATAATATGAGTGAATTTTGAAAATATTATGTTAAGTAAAATGAGCCAGGCAAAAAAAGGCCAATATTATTTGACCCTATTTACATGAAATGTCAAGAACTGTCAATCAATAGAGACAGAAATCAGATTAAGGGTTGCTAGGGTACAGGGAGAAGGGGGTGGGATGTAGCTGCTTAATGGGTAATGGGGTTTCCTTTTGGAGTGATGAAAAAGTTCTGTAATTTGATAGTGGTGATTATTGCAAAACATTGTGAATATACCAAAATGACTGAATAAATATACTTTAAAATGGTTAAATTATGAATTTTATATTCTGTGTATTTTGCCTCAAAAATGGCAGAGGAAAAAATAACAAAACAATGATACCCAGCTCACTCAAACTAAGAACATTAGTTTGAGGTGTGTTACAGATCTGATAATCATGAAGCATCTCAAAAATAATCAAGAAGAATATCACTAAGAATTTAGGATAATGAAAGATTTCTTCAAAAGAGAAAAGAAAGCCAATAATTAAAAAGGAAAATAAAGATAATTAATATTTTCCTCTCCATTAAGTACACTATTAAGTGAGTCAAAAAGCAAGATGCCATATATAAAGTATAATTTATAAAGCTGTGAAGAAAATATGAAATGAACAAAGACTTGGGGGAAATGCAAATGTGCATTCAAGACATGAAAAGAGCTCAGTCTCATTAGTCATTATGAAAATGCAAATTATAACTGAAAGACAGATAACGCTAGAGTTCACACAGAAAGTAATATTACAAAGACAAACAACATTTACAAAAAATGGTAGAGAGCTAAGGAGGAGTGTTATTCTTTACAAAAATAACAAACTAGACAAAGTACAAAATTGTGACTTTATTTTTGTATCTACCAGAGAGCTAATACATTGGCCCCAAATGTGAGCTTTCACAGTCTGACCAGCCTGTATTCAGTAATGTCCACTTGCAGCTCTCCTATGCGATTGCATCCTTCCTCTTTCTTTCTCCCTGCAGGTACTAGATTCTCTTTATATTTTGACACATACTTTCTTCATGGCCCCTTTTGCCTTGTGAGGAACAGCAAGGAGCTACCATCTGTGACCCAAGGAAAGGTCTGCCAGCAGACACTGGATGTGCTTGTGTCTTGATCCTGGATTTCCAACCTCCATAGCTGAGAAAACTAACTCTATTGTTTTAAGACACCAACTTCTGGAATTTTGTTATAGCAACCAACTAATCTAAGACACTCCACTATGGAACAAAGCCTTAATGTGTACAGGCAGGCAGCAAACACAGACACCCACAGGTAAGTCCTAAAAACTCCTGATTCTTGGTCTATGGAAAGAGGAATACAAAACTACTCTACAGAGTTGTGTTAGTTGTCTTATTCTTACTGTATTAGATGTCTGAGAAAACCAGCTTATAAAGAGAAAGGTTTATTTTGGCTCAGAGTTTTGGAGATTTCAATCCATGATCAGGCAGACTCAGCTTTTATACCCCTTTGGAGGGGAGAAGAAGGAAATCATTCCTGGGGCATAATTGGTGGAAAACCTCTCACTTCTTGGCCAGATGTTGAGGGTGCTGGAGTCCCACTATCCTCTTCAAGGTCATGACCCCAATGGACTAAGGACCTCCCACTGGACTTCACCTCTAAACGTTTCCATTATCTCTCAATAACACTACCGTGGAGACCAACTCTTTAATACATGGGCCTTTGTAGGACATTCAAGATCTAGCAAGACTGAAGCAGAAATGTTTCTGAGGCCACCAGTACAGTCATAGGAAGGCCATTTCTGAGACCCAGGGATGAGATGCCTGTGTAATCCTAAGGTGAAATGGTTTAACTAGTTTTAAATGGAATTCCAAGAAGAAAAGAAAAGATAGAGAGAAGAGAGGGAGAGAGAAAGAATGGAGTAGAAGGAATATTAAAAAATAGATAGTGGCCAAGATCTTTCTAAAAGTAATGATAGACATCAAACCCCAGATACAAGAAATGCAATGACAGTCAAATAGGACAAATATAAACAATAATTTATCTTTAATATCTTTTTCTAATCAATCCTACAATTTATATCTCAATCCCAACATATAAAGATATACATAAGTTAAAAATCAAGAGATCAAGAAAAGACATGTCATGCAAACAATAAACAAAAGAAAGGTGTGGGAGGTCTATATTAACTTCAAATATAAGAGAGTTCAGGAGTATTATCAATGATAAGAGGTATTAATACAATAGGTGTGTCAATTCTCAAAAAGCTGAATGGATATCCAAATGAAGGTTACTAATCAAATGATCTCAAGATCGGGAGGTTAGACTGAATGGTTAGGCCCAATGTAATCAAAACATTTCTTCAAAAGTATTTTGAAGTTCAGCCAGCAACAGAACTTCAAAATACATGAGGTAAAATGAGATACATGAGAGGTGAGATAGACAAGCTGGAAATTATATTTGGAGACACCTCAATATTGTATTCTTAGTAATGAACAGATGAAGATACAAACCCAGTAAGGACATCGAAGACATGAACAATAATCACTAACAAGACATGTAATCATCAACAACAAATTCATTTTCTTTCCAAGTCAAAACATAGCAGGGCAGAGTCTCTAATGATGGTGCATTTCCATTATTTAATTTCCTCGCTCCTAATATCATTATTCACTTTTTTAGTGATAGTCTTTGTTATATTAAGACTCTTGGTGGAATGATGGGAAACAAAAGAATAAAGAACATTTTAATCTTCAGGAAATAGACTTTGTCTAATTGTGGTAGATTAAAAAATAGCACCTCAAAAATCTCCCTGTCCTAATACCCAGAACCCATAACTATGTCAGATCACATGGCAGTAGGGAATTTACATTGTGAGTGGAGTGAATTGTGTTAATTAAGTGACCTTGAGATTGGGAGGTAAATCTGAAAGGGTAGACCCACTGTAATCGTAAAGTTTCTTGTAAGTGAATGAGAGAGAGAGATGAACATATGAGAAATGAACCAGAGAGATAAACATATGAGAAATACACCACACAACATTGCTGGATGTTAAGATGAAGGAATAGGACCATGATTCAAGGAGTGAAAGTGGCCTCTAGATGCTGAGAAATTAAGGAGACACCTTCTCTGATACAGCCTCCAGAGGGATATAGCCCTGCTGACAACTTGGTTTTACCCTTGTGAATCCCATTTCAGACCTCTCACCTCCAAGCATGTAAGATAATAAAATCACTTTCTTTTAATCCACAAAGTTTGTGGTAATTCATTATACAGCTATAGAAAGCATGTGTGCCAACTTATTACGATTTATCACTCTTTTTTGCCCTTTGGTGTTTAGCATTGGACTTAAGGTCTTGTGCATGATAAACAGGAACTCTGCCACTTAGTCACATCTCCAGCCTCTGCAACTACCTTGAACTCTCCAACCTTCCTATCTTCCTGATTGGATGTTTCAAAACACAGCCATG
The DNA here is from genome assembly GCA_004027185.1 of Glis glis. Taxonomy (NCBI): domain Eukaryota; kingdom Metazoa; phylum Chordata; class Mammalia; order Rodentia; family Gliridae; genus Glis; species Glis glis. The sequence continues at coordinate 95,006 of PVJS01001062.1, read as the reverse complement.
GTGACTGGTCTCTATTTATGTGTGTGAGGGAGTAGAGCATATTGATGTCAAATAATATAAATATAAGTCATGCATTTATTCACTTATACTTAGGTTTCTTTTAGTCTTTGAAAATTAAGCAAAATTCAAAGATTATTACACTTCGTTCTATTTAGGTTAAAATGAAAAGTAATGGAATGGGAACTTAATTTTCCATTTTCATTATATGGTTGGTAAGGAAGTGATAGTGAAAAATACAAGAAAAATGAAGGTGATAATTTAGGAGGTTGGAAAGATAGCTTAAACTACAAAATTGTATATAACTAGTGAGTAGGTAGACATTGATTGATGAACTGAATAGCTCATGGCTAAGCAAGAGCATAAAATGAGAGCAGCTGAAGTTTGCAAATTTGTAATCTCCTTGTGGAAAAACAGGAAAAGACATCTCAGCATAATAAGAAGTTCAATCTATTAAAAAGTCAAGACTTGATCCATTTATCCTTGTAATTTGATAGCTAATTCAAATACTGATCTGAATATTGTGTTAACAACCACTGCTGATTATCATAGCATACCTGGCTTTCTCTCTATCTGACATCTAATGTATTCAATAATTCCTGGACTTTATGTTTTCAAACAAGGCATCTTTTAATTTCAACCTTGTAGCAATTGTCTGCAACATCTTTCTCTCCAGTGCCTCTGTGAGGAAGAACAAGGGCACAGAAAGCCCCAGGGAACATACCCTGAGTGCACTTTGCATTTGAATATCAATACCATGTTTGAGTCACCAACTTTAACTCCTTTGTTTCATTAAGTTTTCTCTCTTCCCTACTGGACATAAATTATTTATTTCCCCCATGTCTTTTAACATGACTGATGGTGACTTCTGATTTTTCTATCCTATCATGCATGTGATTTAATATTTCATAAAATAATCTTATTGATTTCTGCACTGATACAGACAAATGATGTAAATAAGAAAAATGATACTTTTTCTGATAGGGCCCATGTTATCTTCAAAATGTATAATTATTAGGTCTGTAACTGGTTGATATTATTAATGAAAATTAATTCTGTTTTATTTTCTTATCCCAGATGAAGGCATACAATCTAATTTTCAATTTCAATTACTTATTTACTGATAATGACAAGATGTCCATTTTGGAAAAAAGCACTATGATAGGAATAATGATAGAACAATGATAGAATTATGTACAGAACTCGAGATATCCTATCACATCATGTCCTAAAGTTTTCATTAAGCTCATGTGTTTTAGATAAAAATATATTTTTCCATTTTGTAAAAGACCAAAGCATGGGATTTGAATCATAGTATCTTTCACCAGTTGAGAAAATATAAACAATGACTCTCTCAAGCACATGTGCTAAAAATGGTGGTAAATAAATTATTGATATTAGAAATAGTACTTTCCATATTCTGTAAGCACATATTTCAACTTGATATGATGCAAATTGAAGAAAATCACTGGTGATTCTGTACTAAGAAAACCTTAAATATTTTATGAGATATTAGAAAAAAAGCTGAGAGAAACCTCATTAAGCAGTAAGCATGATGAAGCAAAGACCAGTCCTATGGTGAAGTACAAGCCCTTGGAGCGCGGTTTGTTGTTTTGGACAATAGAATTTAGAGGCAATTGTGGTAGATGAGGATAACATATATTAATTCACAAAACAGAGGATCTGTATGTGGCAAGGCCTCTTCCTGACCATGTATCTTACTAAAATAAACATATAATTTATTTATCTAATATGGGGAATGCAAGAAAATTAAATTTGAAGAGTCACACAGGGAGATTGTCTTGGGAAATCAGGATTTGGCTATTTCGGTCTGCCCATCATGAGCAGTGTTCTCCACCAGGATGGTCAGGAACACTGGTCCACCAGTGTTCTCCAAAGGATTGGTCAAGACATGCCCGTGAACCAGAAGGAAGAAGTACAAGAACAGAACCCAGAGAAAGCCGTCTGTATACTTGAAGTAGATTCCAGGTCAAAGAGAAGGCCAGACGAGGAACTCTATCTGAAACATATCAGCCATCAAAGAAAATATGTAGTATAGAGAAAGATAATGCCAATACTAGATCAATAAAAGAAAGGCTAGATCCAATAACTATGTCTTGTATTCCTGCAAGTTGGTACTGAGGTCTCTCTGGATTGTGTCTACAAATTGTAGCCTCACCCTGGCTGGGAAGTTCCAGGGTGATTTTTCAGGAGACAATTCTTCATCAGGGTGAACAGCTTAATTCCTATGTGGCTGACCTATGAGGTCATGGGTAACCCTCTCACAGGAAACTGATTTATACTCTGAGAAGCCCTGATGGCTCTTATCTTACCTGTGTCTGGTTTATTCCTACCAAGACAGCCAGTTTCTAAGAGACCCTGGCTGGGAGGGGAGGTTAAGTTCTGCTGTGCTGGTCAGGTGAGATGAAGAGGAAGCAGTTCTGCAAACACACAAAACAACAGACACAGCTTTAGTAATCTCAGATCCCAGAGAGAAGAAGGCAGTGCACCTGCAGGCAGTGGCAAGGGAGGAGCCTTCAAGGGTAGGTAGACAGGTGGGTTCCACCAGCAGGAGGAAGCCAAAGGGAGATGACTTGTGGGATTAAAGCCTTCACTGGGGTGGAGGGTGTCACCCACACTAGTTTCCTACAGGAAGTTCTGATTGGCAGGTTAGAAGAGATGTTCTGGAGTTCATGATATGATGCAAGTGAGTCATCGCGGCTCATCTGCAGTGGGTCGACGGGCAAGTCAAGGAGACTGCAGCCAGCTGTTCCATGGGAGCTGGTTGCTGGGAGGCAGGTGTATATGGCAGGCGTGTGGCTCTGCCAAAGGAAGACAGAGCCCAGCTTCTGAAATGAGATAGCCTAGCATACTCAGAATGGAAGCCAAGCAATGTAAAGTTATAAAAATTCACTACACATGTTCTCTAGGTAAATATGAAAGAAGGTCTGTTGTATGTTCATTCACACATTGTATAAAATAGCAGGTTAATTCATCAGATAATCACAAAACATTATTCATGAAAATTTTTAGGACAGAAGAAAAGAGACATGGATAGAAGACATTATTTGTATTATTTTTACCATATAAACACCATGTACATTTAAAATATAGTCAATATATTAATAAAAGTTTTTTATCCCTATATATATTAAGCTTCATTAATTTTTTTTAGAAATTCATTTTTGGTTATCTATTGTCATTTTATAATACTGGTTCTACAGATTCAATATATACCTTTTCAGTTCATTAAAGTGAGTACTACAAAACTAAATGTAAACAGCGTGGGTCTCGTCCCAGCCACAGCCTGTCCTTCCATTCCTTCACTGTTGAACAGTGGCCTGGGCTCGTCCCTGGCTCTTTAAGCCCAGCAAGACTGTGCGGATAGCTCAACTATTGCCTGAGTTTGACAATGTTGCCTGAAGTGCGTCCTAGACTCCTATTCATGACTCTAAGTTCGGCCTTCATTCTACTGTGAGTTCCAATATATTTAAATTCCAATAGGCCTAAGTCAGCAATAGTTTTAGTAGCAGAGTTTAATAATTTACTTCAAAAGCTATTGAGTTTACTTCATCGTCTCACCTCCTTCTTGACTGCTGGTGTACATTTATTTCTTTAAGTGAATGCTGGAGTTATTTTAAAGTCGTTAAGTTATCCTGATGAATCTTTGACCCTACAATGAATTCACAGATAATTGGGAAAGGATTTGTCTTTAGAATAAGAAAGCATTTTTATCTAAGAATCACAAGTGCCTTTCTATCTATTCAGGTCTACATTTATGTAACTGAGTAAAAATATATAATACAGACACAATTGTAGATAGAGATGATAGAGATATACTTAGAGACAGAAACAAAAATAGATATAACATGTTAGAGCTATATCTATCTCCAATAGCATCTCTATCTCAAATAACATAGTTTATTAAAAGCTCCTTTATATTGTTTTCTTTTCTTTCCTATATGCGTTTAGGTTGAGCTTGAATTTTCCTTTTATACTAACCCAAATATTTACACAAATTATAATACCTATGTCTATACCTTCAATTTCATTTTACCACTGAAATACCTTTTAATTATTATAAATATTATAATATTAATAATGTAAATATTTAAAATATTTACATTTTTACCATTGAATCCTTTTGCTCCTGAATTTAATTTTCTTTGAGTATGATAATAAATTTCTATTCAATGTTTTCTCTCTGCATATGCAAATGAACCTGTTTTTCCACTTCTTGATCTTTAGCTGGTAATAAGCATGATTCTCTCTCCCTCTCATAGACATGCATGTATGTGTATAAAATGTCAGACTCTCTGTAGTTTTTAAAATCTTTGAAGATTTGAACAGATTTTAACAGATACTTTTCAGCATGTGTTAGGAATCCCATATTTATTTTTATTTAATCTCTTTACTGTGATTATTTATACTATTGGTTTGCTAGATATGAAATCATGCTTTCATTTCTAAAATAGAAATTTATTTAATCTTGGTAATTTCTCCTATTAATATGCCAGGTATTGTTTACGAGTATTATTATTTCATTTGACATTTTTGTATCAATATTTCTAAGTAATATTTTAGTGTACATATGTATATTTTCTTCAATATCCTATGGGTTTTAGAATTATTGCTATGTTAGATTTGTAGAAACAATTGGCAAAAATTATGTCTCTATGTTCTATAACCACACAGAAACAAAAAAATTATCTAATGTCCAATAGAGAAAATAATTTTTAAAATGTATATTCTTATGATTTTTATTCTATGATTTCTGGCCAGCATACTATATTTTGTTTTCTCTTAATTTATTTGATCCTCAAAAGTATTTCTTTTCTTTCTACTATTTCTCACATATTGACTTGAACTTGTGCAACTTTCCGTAGTAATTAAAAGGTCTGCACTCTGCCCCACATGTGTGGGTACTGCTGAGTGTTTCTGGGAATTCCAAACAGTTAAAATGGCTATTTCTAGACTAAGACTTCTCAGCCTTGGCCTTACTGACATTGAGGGCCAGGTAATCCCTGTCATGGGAGGCTGCCCTGGGCAGTGCTGGAGGCTTAGCTAGATCTCTGCCTACTAGATTTCAGGAACCCCAACCCAGTCTTGACAGCCAAAAATATCACTGCAGATAGACAATGCCCCCTGGAGGTCCTATTTCCACCAGTTCATAGCCACACCAGTTCATGTTTGGCAATTGTAGATTGAGTTATGTTAAATAGTACATTTTTTCTTTCCTTCTTAAACAAGTACTTAAGTGCATATTCAATAATTACATTCTTAAGTTTATTGCATCAAGAATAGGGAGTATGTTTTCTATTGTATTAGATTTTTCAAGAATATATTTATAGTTCCTCTTGGATAATGTTATACATATTACATGTAATTATTCCTATGCATTCTCAAATTTCGGGGAAATTAGATATGCGTTTATCTAGCTGACAACAAGATTAACAATCTATTCTGATACATTTTTTCCATCTTACATGTTTACTCCATGATTTTGTCTTCTATTTCTTGAAAAAATTTCTTGCCATACATCCACCTTGAATGATTGATATTTATATTTAATTTATTGTCAGAATTTTATTAGGAATTCAATTTGTTTGTTCCATAAGGTCATCCTGTCTTTTCTACTTAGAATATTTTAATTTAACTTATAAATGTTTCTGATATTTTTATTGTTCTTATATGTTTAATATTCCTTTTTCTTATTCTAAGAATGTTCCAATCTATATACTCTTATAAAAATCTAGGTTATTAAGAAGATTACTTAATGTTATAATTATATACTCACTTCTCATATTTTCATCTTGGCAAATTAATGAGTCCCAACTTCTTATAATGAAGAACATAAAAATGGTCAATACATAGTGCAAAGATATTATAACAATTTATATGAAAATAGCAAAATGAGATCTTTGCCTCAGATATAAACAAGAGTCCAAATAAAATTATACTTCATTAAATAACTTTAAATAAAATCAGAAAACTACTAAAAACATAGATAAAATTTGTATAGGACTTTATTAGGATAGGTTCAAATATAGAAGTCAAAATAGAGATTAAGAGATTCAATTAAATAAAGTTTAAGATGTCATGTATTATAGTGGCATAATCTAACTAAAATAGATATTAAAATTGCAAAAGATACATTTTGCAATATCAATAGTTAATATTTTTATTAATCAGTGAGTGTGAATATCTGGTCTTAATATAGGAAGGAATAGTTACAGGAAGGTTACATAAACATGAAAAGTGGAATACGACTAAATAAAATGTGAACATGTTCAACTATGCTAGAAGGAAGACATAATGTCTTTTCTCTATAAAAGTCAATACTAAAATTGAAAATAGTACTTATTGAAGGTATGGAAAAAGACAGATATGTATAACCATTGAGGCTATTTAGAATAAATTGCTGAAACCTTTATAAAGGTATATTTGCAAATTGTATCAAAACTTTGAATATATATTTATCACTTTAACTGTAAAATTTATCTTCAGATACCTTGGACAAAACACACTGGATGTGGAAAATTTAGCAACATTTGTATGCAGTAACTTATGGTATATCACTGTACCAAGAGTCTGATGTAGGGGATTAATTAAGGTTGCCCTTACTTTTTAAATATCTCATCATTTCTTTCACAGATCTATTAAATAAGGCAAGTAACACTCAACTTTATTTTTAAATTTGCAGACTAGTCTTTTTCAGCAGATGGTTTATCCTCACAAATTCCATGTTCACACTGAGCCTTGCTTTTATGAGTTCCAGCTGTTAACTGATAATATTTTACTGCCGAGCCTATCATGTGTGATATAATTGCTCATTATGTGCCTTAAAACACCAGCAATATAGTTATTTTCAACTTGAAACAAATTAAAATCTTATCAGCATTTTAAAAATCTGCAGTTGTTTTCCTCTGGTTAATTATATTAAACTTGTATTTTTTTTTCTGTGTGTATTTTTTAGTGTGTTGTCTTGTCAAGTGTAAGAACTCAAGCTGGTTAATCTTTCATTTTTCTTCTCCATATACTTCACAGGTGTGCTACAGTGTTGTTTCTGGGCAAATGTTCTTTGGTGTCTGTTGTACAAGATGAGAATCTAGAAAGTTCTTCCGTTCAGATGTGATAGCAGTACTAGGAAATAGTCCGGCATCATGAACATGGTGATACCAGTGGTCATTTGGCTGGTGACTCAGTGGAACACTCAGAGGACCGCACTTTCTTCAGAAATTATAAATGAAAGGAAGAGGGATCAGGCTCTTTTGTGTATGCCATGTGGCTGATAAAGTTGTGTGTGTGGTGTGTGGTACACAGAAGAAGACGAAGTACCTGGCTTTTGGTCTAAACTAGTCTCTCTTGCGCTTTGCATCCCTCCTGTGGAAAGCTCAGATTGTCTGGATTAGCTGTCTGTGTTAAATTAAGCTGAAATTGGCCTAAAGCTACTTCTGTAGCTAGTGTGCTACACACATGACTTCCATGCATTTGTTAACTATCACTTTCATACTCTCCATCCCTAACTATATTTTCAATGTGGTGTGAACAAGAGTCCAGGTGTTCTGAGTTTATATGGAGCACAAAATCTACATCATAGTAGCTGCTCGTCATGGGCAAGCAAAGAGTTCTCACTGAAAAAAAAAAAATACTACACATGAAATGACAACATGTAAAAAAGATCCAAGATCATGAGGCAAAAGCATGTGGAGCAGGAGCCCTGGCTCTAGGTTCCAAGTTCCCAGGGGTCATCCATGCCACTAGCTTTATATTTTGATGATAATAATGTTATTATAGGTAACATCTATTTTCCAATATTTTTGTTCACTTCCATAGAACTATAAAAAGAGCTCTGAAAACATTCCAGTCCCTTGGAAATGAAATATGTAAAATAGTTTGCACAGGAAATTTGGTGCTGAACATACACTGTGATAGTTTTATTCTGCGCTAGACAAATGAGGTCATAGAACAGAATTAACCTTGGGTACTATGGACTGCATGTGTGTGTGTGTGTGTGTGTGTGTGTGTGTGTGTGTGTGGTGTCAGGGTATGTATATGCAAATGAATGCGAAGCCAGGGAAAAAGTTTCATGTTATTATTCCTTTCAGGAGAGAAAATGTCAACTTTTGTACCTAATTAGAAAAGAGTATTGCTTTTTTCATATTTTTATTAAGGCAAAGACAGTCTAGTTAAAAATAATTCAACTTAATGTAGAAATGCTATAAATTGCTATGAAGTAAGTTGAGAGCCGTAGCCTGTCAGAGCCAAATTTGTTGTACAAATCTTCCATGAAAATTAGTGCTTATGCATTAAAATCCAATAATCTTGAACCACACTGTGAAAAGGTTAAAGTTTTAAAATAATTTCAAAGTCATGAAAAGGGCAAATATATTCATCAAAGAGCCAAGTGGCTCCAACCATCTACTTCCTTCCCAAATAGTTTAGAATCTCAGACCTGCAAGTCTCTCTGTGACCCGCATGCAACATTTGGAGAATTTTATACCTATACCACTGCCCTTTGCCAAGTTCTCTAGTGACAGTCATTTAAGAAGATAACTTTCAGAAAAACAAAGTGAATAAACTAAGGACAAGGTGCGTGATGGGTAGCCATTCGTATCCCAACAGGTACAACCTATGGGTATAGCTGTTGAGTGGAGAGGTCTGGTATTCTGTTAAATGTTGGCTCAGGATTATCCCTTCTTCTCCACAACTTTGGTTCAGTGCACCATCTAAGACAGACAGGAGTGGGGGGTAGAAAGAAATGCTTTTAGTATTATAGACCTAAAACATAAGAACATTGCCCAGTCCCCTAAATTGACCAATATCCAAGCTCCTATCTCAACCTCCCCACCTCTACCACTTAGAAGGGGGTTTGACCACTACACAGAAGATCTATAAACAGGGTCGTAGGAGATATCACCCAAGTAATGTAACCAAAGGCAGGGCCTGCACAAATATATTGGTATTTATAATACACAGACAGATAAAAACTGATGCGCAGGACACGAATAACAGTCATGCACACCAGGGATACAGAGGCAGTTGCATTTCAGTAAGAACGCATCTATGAAATAATGTACTCCAATAATCAGGTAAATATTGTAGTAAACTCTTTGCCCCATTCAGTAAAATTCAGCAAAGCATCGCCTCTACACAACAGAATAAGAATGCAAAGATAGATGAGCTCAAGATGAGAAGGGTGGTACATGGAAGGAAGCCATATGAGATGTAGGCACTTAACAAGGATGAAAAAGAAACTAAGTGAGCAAAAATGATTATGAGGAAATGGATCTTCAAATAACAAGGAGGAAAAAAGTTTATTTGATCATGTGGGACTTCAAAAGAGGGTAGACTGGGAATATAGTTCAGTGGTAACTCACTTGCCTAGTGTGCATAAGGCCTTGGGTTTGACCCGCAGCACCTCAAATAGACGAATACATAAATAAAAACAAAACAAAAGAGGGTTAGCACAAACTTGAGAATTCTAATAAAAATTCAGAAAGGTAGAATAACTAACTTAAAAGTATGAGCAAACATATAACATTTTGGATAAAAAGAACATAGACTAAAGGTTCGAGTTTTATATATTTCAAAAGCAAAATCATGAAGAGGTAGCAAGGAAACAACAAGAGATAATATGATTGAAAATAAGCATAGATAGAGCCGGGCATAATTGTGCACATCTGTAATCCCAATACTTGGGAGGCTAAGACAGGAGGATCACAGGTTCGAGGCCAGCCTCAGCAACTTAGCAAGAACCTGTTTCAAAATAAACAATAAAAAATTAAAAAAAATGGAGCTGGGTGTGTAGCTTGGAGGTAGAATACCTCTGGGTTTAAGCTTAGAGGAGAACAAAACAAAATTTGAAAATTTCTTAGATATTTTCTAAGTTCATTTGAAATCTTATTTTGATATCCAGTATGATAATTATCTTAAAAAGTAAGCCAGGCGTGGTGGCGGCACGCTTGTAATCCCAGTACTTGGGAGGCGGAGACCGGAGGATCAGGGATAGCGGCCAGCCTCAGCTACTTAGTGAGGCCCTCCGCAACTTCGTGAGACCCGGTTTAAAAATAAACGTATAAAATATAGGGACGGGGGTGTAGCTCAAAGGTAAAACACCCCTGGGTTCAATCTTCAGTACCACACAAAAAAAAATTATTTAAAAGTAATAATTGGCGATACTATTTTCCACTTGATTACAATATAAGGATGTGGCCAGGACAAACTTCTGGTGAGTTGAGGATATGGGAAGCCATTGCGGACTCTTTGGAAGAATATAAAGTAGTACATGTGCTCTGGGAAACAGTCTGGTCCCTCCTCAAGAAATTAAAGACAGCATTTCCATATGATCCAGCAGTCCTTCTTCTGAGTATATACCCCAAAGAAGTGAAGGCAAGGTCCTGGTGAGATAGTTATGCGTCGGTGTTTGTTACAGCGCTATTCACAATGACTACAGAGTAGAAGCAACTCAAGTGTCCCTCAGCAGATGGATGGATAACCAATACGGTACACACATAAAGTGTAACCTTATATACAGCTTTATAAAGAAAGGAACTATCCTGATATATGTAACAACATGGATGAGCCTTAAGTACAGTATCTTAAGTGAAATTAGCCACAGGACAAATACCGTATGATTCCACTTACAAGAGGTACTTGGAGTAAACAAAATTGTAGAGGCAGAAATAAGAATGTCAGCTGTCAGAGGCTAGGGAGATGGGGAGGGAGAAACGGGTATAAAAAGCATTCATGGAGACGGATGATTGTGATGATTGTACAACATTATGAATATATTTAGTATCATTGTACTACACACTTAAAAATAGTTAAGATGGTAAATTTTACCTTGCGTGATTTTACCACAATAAAATAAACTCTGGATTGGCTAAAAAATTTATTTTATTTTATGTGTGTGTGTGTGTGTGTGTGTGTGTGTGTGTGTGTGTGTGTGTGTGTGAAACAGGTACAGGAGTATTTACATAAAATTCATTTTAATGCATAAGTTTATATATGGCTTTGTACTTTTCTATATTTTATATGTATATTAAAAATTAGTGCATAATGTTAATCAGACTTAGTGACTGTTTCTTGCTTCCATTATGCAATATATGTGTGCAAATGTAATAAATTATGTATTAGTATTATATCTATTTATTTCCCAGCTTGTACTAGGCTTCATGAGTTCATCTTAATAGAGAATTTTTGTACTTAACTCTATCTGTAACTATTATCTCCCCTTCTTAAATCAGGAGAAATTGAGCCTCTGTAAGGTGAAATAACTTGCCAAGATAAAAACTCAGCATTAAAGTTTGTATAACTCAAGAATCTGCCGTCTTCCTATTTATCTTTTCTGCCTTTTATGTATGTGTTATATGTTCAATATATTCTCTTTCTTTAAATTGAATTTAAGCTGTGAAGCCGTGCTTTGTTGAACAATAAATATGATATAGGATACTCTTCCTACCGTTCAGTCATGACCTACTCCATGAAAGGAAATTCTTTCCTTGTGGTAGAAGCTTAAAATAATGAAAATGACACTTTTCATGTTCACCAAAAACTGAAAGGTGTACTACGTGAGCTACAAAGAACAAGCAGAAAATAGATTGAATGTAATTTGCCCTTTGTGTCCCACTGTTATTTAGCTTTAGAGTAACTAGTTTCCAAATATTTCCCCTATCTTAACTCATGTCTATAAAGTAGCTTTTATTTGTTTATTCATCTATTTATTTATTTGCAGCACTGGGGATAGAGCTAAGGCTTCCTTCATAGAAGGCAAATGTTTTAGCACTTATCTATCCCCCATAAACCTTAAATAGTTATTTATGTCTCACATGGCCAAGACGGGGCCACTTGAGTAGGCTGAGTCAGGAGGATCTCAGGTTCAAGGACAGCCTCAGCAATTTAGGCCCCCCACAACTTAAGTAGACCCTGTTGCAAATAAATAAATAAATAAATAAATAAATAAATAAATAAGTTATAAATAGGGTTGTAAGTATAGCTCAGAGGCAGAATACCCTGGGTTCAATCCCCATTACCACAAAAAGTAAAAGGGAGCTGCTCAACCATTTCCTAAAAATGCCTCTTGCAAATGTAAGAGGTGAGTCTCTCTAGAAATGACATTTGAAGTTTGCTCCAATGTGACTCATTAAGGACCAGTCATAGCATCTCTTCTTTGAACTTGAGTGAAAGTGTTATGCCCATTCCGGTGTCGCAATGAGGAAGAGGAGACTGACTGGATTTGGAGGGTCGATTTATTCAGCCACGGTTAAAACAAGCTAGCCAGGCTAGGGACGCAGTCCAAAGCAAAGTTAGGAGCTGTGACCTCGAACTAGTTTCAAACAGAGTTTTTAAAGGCAAAAATCATACGCAGGTGGTTGGAGATGGGGGGAGCTCATTGCCTAAGTTACAGCCAATGGGGTGCTGACAAAACTGCTAGTCTGAAGTAAGCAGGAGTTGTGTTAACTTTTGATTGGCTCGAGTTAGGAAGGTATGTTATGTCTGGAACATGGCCTAATGCTTCCAGGATGTTGGGGTTAGGTAAGCAGGATGTTAGTTCATGCTTCAGGGGTTGTGCTACATGCTCTTTTCACTGATTGGTTGTTCTGGGCCTGAGGGGAATTCCAGTAACTGCAGGGTCACCACCAGGTCGAACATGGAGTCACTCTTGTTAGGGCTCTCTAGGACCCTACAAAAGCTGTCGGTAAGGCAGCCATGAAAGGATGGAGACCAGGGCCACAGAAGATAAATGCATGTCAACCAATTTCCAAGACAAACGTCCATCCATTTTCAATTCTTCATATGCTAAGAGTTAATGCTTTCATCTCTCCTTGCCCTTGTCCTGAAGTTGAGATGTACGGAACACATGCAAAATAATTATGTAATGTAATGAGAAGGGGACTTCTCTTCATGTGGATCTAAGCAGCTTGGCATCTCTAGGGTCAAATTCCATCCTCAGTTTTTCATGTTGCCTTGAAGTCATCGTTTTCTAAAGGGGTAGACGCATGTGCATGCCTGTGCTCTTTTTGATCCAAATATATTTTTAGACCTAGCAATTCTTGAAAAAAGATTTGTCTAAGCTGAACAATAATCACTGTGCCAGAAAACTTAAGATGCCTGTGCCTTTATAGTTGGTTTTGAAAATAATGGGCCTATTTTATATTCGCAAGTGTTCAAAATATTGGTAGATGGTAATTGAAGATCATACTTGTACTTGGCTTTGTAGTACACATTGTAGTACATGACAGGTTGCAATTAATCCCATTCAATTAATCTCAATCAAAACTATCTCACTAGTCTCCTATCCTAAAATTGCAAGTTAATTTTGTAAACTTAAATGAATATTTGTATATTATTGCTAATTAATTAAACATCATTGGACTTAGCTAATGGTTCCAATGTATTCAGATGTTAATAATGAGATAATGATTGCTTCCCCACTTCATTTAGAGTAAAAGCCAGATTCCTCGCAATGATCTATACTTCTCTCTTTCATGATCAGGCCTCAAGTTTACTCCCCAATTCCCTCTTTATTCCCCAAGGGCCTTGGCCTCCTTGCTGGTCCTTGATCACACCAACATGCTCCCGGATCAACTCACAGGCTTCAGCAATGTCTTAGCCTAGAAGGATAGGGCCCCACATCCCCATTGACCAGCTCCTCACTTTCCACAAACCTCACATTCTCAATGGAACCATGCATTCTATTCAACATTGTGAACTGTAGCCACAACCACAAGACTCCCAAACCCCGCAGCCAGCCCTGCATTTATGAATTCCTTCTTTCCTGTTTGCTTTAGCTTAGTTTCAGTTCTTTCTCTAGTGTTTTAATGAGGAAAGTTATTTTCTGTCAGTCTTTTGTTTGCTTAGTCTCTTAACAGTGTTTATTTGTAGAGAACCATGCTTCTTCCTTAGCATAGGCTTTTATAGAAATAATTGTTCTTCTATGTAATTCCTTATATGCATTCCATAAGTTCTGGTATGTTGTATTTTTATGTTCAATCATCTCAAAATACTTTCTGATTTTATTTTTTGATGTCTCCTTTGATCTATTGTTTTGCTTTTAGGACCATGCTATTTAGTTCATGATTTCCAAAATTTTTTCCCTTTTACTTATTATTTACTTGTGATGTCAATCTTGTGTGTTAAAAGATCATACTTTATATTATTTCTACCCTTTTAAGTTTATTGAATCTTGTTTTATGGCCTAAAATAAAACTTATCCCCCAAAATATTCCATGTAGTTTTGAGCAAAATGCATATTTGGCTGTTATTGGGTAAAATGTCTTGTAGATATGTTGGCTCTAGTTTTTGTTGTTGTCATTTTGTTTATTTTCTTTGTGTGGTTCTGGGGATTGTATCCAGGGTCTCATGCATGCCAGGCAAGTTCTAACCACTGAAATAAACCCCCGCCCTAGGTCTAGTTTAAGTGCTCATTCTTATTGCTCATGTTTTAGGAAAAAAAATTCAGAGGTGAGGGTGATACTGAGTCTGCAGCTGAAATCTCAGTACATGGCCTTGGAATATCTTCTAATGCATTGCTAAGAGCTCCAGCTTTTAAACTTTTGATTTTAAGATGATTGAATACTCCGTTGCAGTTGTAAGATACAATACAGAGAGATGCCATCTAACCTAGCCAGCCTAGTTTCCCACAATATTAACTCTTAATATGACTACACTAGAACTATTACAACTTGGAATTTGACATTGACAGAAATCCACTCACTTGTCTTCACCATCCTAAATGCTCTCAAACTTGCGTATTTGTGTGCACAGATATTCTGTTTTCTGCAATTTTATGTTGTATATTTATTTGAAAATTAATGTTTACATGGTAGGTTTTTACATGTACTCTTTTCTTTTCTTTTCTTTTCTTTTCTTTTCTTTTCTTTTTTCTTTTCTTTTCCTTTCTTTCTTTTTGTACTGAGAATTGAACCCAGGAGCATGCTATCTCTGGGCCACACCCCTGACCCTATTTTATTTTATTTTTTTTGGAACAGGGTCTTCTTAGTTGCTGAGGGTCTAAGTTGCTGAGGCTGGCCTCGAACCTGTGATCCTCCTCTCTCAGATTCCCAAGTACTGAGATGACAGGCATGTGCCACCACACTTGGCTTCATACACTTACTTTCAAACTACTTATTTGTTGTATTAGGACTAAGTTGCTCTAGGATAGCACACCAATGAATTTTTAAATCATTTTAAATTGAGTTAATTATGGAGAAGTTAAGTCTTACATTTGTCATTTATTGTTTTGGTTTGTTTTGTTTTCTCTTGTCCTCAATGGAATGTGTTTTCTTGTCTTTTAGGGGGGTTATTTAAATACTTTTTTAAATTAATCCTAATTTATTTGGGGGGCATATTAGTTTGAATACTTTGTCATTGCTAAATATTTATGTATATAAATAGATGTATACTTATAGATATATACACATATAACCAATCACAGTGTAATAGCAGTGTTTTACCCTTCTGAATGACATGTAGAAGCTATTTCCATTTAAGTATATTTACCCTCCCCATCTTTTAAATATAATTATTTCATTATTTTCTATGTGCATTGAGTACCACATCAGCTAGTGTTATTTTTGCTCTAGCCATAAAATAAAAATTTTTAAACTAATTAGAATAAAGATAATTAATCATTTTATCCCTATTATTTTCCATTCTGATTCTTTTTCATTTTTGCTGAAAAAAATTTGTCTTCCTTTATCATTTTCTTTCTGTTTAAAAGATTCCATTAGCTATTACTTCAACCTACCAATTTCCTACTGACAATTTTTTTAAGATTACTTTTGTCTGAAGATGTCTTTCTTCTTTTATTCTTAAAGAATATAGAATTTGCGCTTGAAACCATTTTTTTTTTTCCTTTCAGTACTTAAAACAATCGTGGCCAATTTCTTTTGGTCCTTATGCTTGCAGACCAGAGGAGAAGACTGCTGTGCTTTGAGCTGGGTCTCCCTCTTATGGAAATCATCCAGACTGCTTTCAAAATGTTTTACTTTGGAGCTTGATCAGTTTCTTATACCAGCAGTTATCTTTCCCCACATTTGAAGAATTTCCACAATTCTTTTCTTTTTTTATTTTTTTGTGGTTCTGGGGATTGAACCCAGGGGGCATTCTATCTCCGAGCTACCCCCACAGCCCTTTTACTATTTTTTTCTTTTGAAACAGGGTCTTGCTATTGCTGAGGCTGGCCTCGAACCTCCGATCCTCCTGTCTTAGCCTCCCAAGTCCTGGGATTACAGCCACGGGCCACCACGCCTGGCTCAATTATTTCTTTAGTACTTCTTTAGTTCCTGTCCATCTCTCCAATTGAGAAAGATTAAATATTTTGTTATTGCCTCCCAGGTCTCTGAAACCATTGGTTTTTAAATTTTGTTTTTTTTTTCTGTTTTGTCCAATTTTCTCTTCATGTTTTGAACAACTCTCTCCAGCAGAAGCTAAGGTGAATACACAGGTACCCCTGAAGCCCTTTCACTATGCATTCTAAATACTTGAGAACTTACTGGTCAAGTCTCCAATGAACCCTTATTTCTAGAAATGGCTAAAATTCCACTCTGCACCTGGGAGGGGCCATCTACGACATCCAGCTGTGCTGGATTTCCCAGAAGAGCAGGTGTTTTTATTACCAGCCCATGATCTCATAAAAGTCTCTCTCATTACTCATAACCAGCCCTCCCTATTCAATTTCTATTTTTGTGTTTTAGAATCAGATATTTTGAAATACTTCAGATCATGGAGAGAATCTGAATATTTTTTTAAATGTCAATGAAATGCCATTTCTTCAGGCTTGAATAGCACAAAATTGGCCAAAGTTCTTCTCTCCAAACTTTCTAAAATATATTTCAACTAAATTCTATGAACAGCCAACAATAGGTTTTAGCTACAAATGTGAGAATATTGTAAATGTCAGAATGGATAAACTTAAAAAATAATTTTACAGTCACTTTTTTCATCTCATAAAATTATGATAACTTCTTTTAAAATGAGTTTTACTGTAGACAGTTACATCAAGACTCTGTCAAGTGCTCTTATAAAGTCTGGAATTTTAGTTTCCTATGCAACTTATATATGCATACAAAATTAATATATGTAATAATTATAATATATAACATATATATATGATATTTCAAATAATGGATAACATATCAATGAGACTAGATTACTTTTAGGCATACATATGTAAAATAATTATAAAAAGTAGTCCCGTTTGAGTCTACTATTTTACTATAAGGATTCCTATGCACATAATAGCATGGTCCACAGAGTATTTAAGTAAATCTGTTTCTCTTCTAATCAAGACTAAGGCAGGACAGTTATAGCTATAAGGAAAAAGAAATCCATATACAGGTTGGAATTAAAAACTGTTAATAACCTGGATAGCAGTTAGAATAAAAGTACACAAAATGCCCCATTTTCTGAAGGAAATATACAGTGACAATGTGAGTTTTTATGTTCCAAGATGTGCAGCATCGTGTCCCTCTCTCTGCTCCTCTAGATGATAAAATTCCTCAGGAACCTAAGAGCAGACGTATATTTAAAAATAGAATTTGAGAGCCGGGCGTGGTGGTGCACACTTGTAATCCCAGTACTTGGGAGGCTGAGACTAGAGGATCCGGGTTCGTGGCCAGCCTCAGCTACTTAGTGAGGCCCTCCACAACCTAGTGAGACCCTGTTTCAAAATAAAGAATGAAAAATAGGGCTGGAGGTGTAGCTCAGAGGTAGAATGTCCCTGGGTTCAATCCCTGGTACCACAAAAAAAACCAAAACATAGAATTTGAAATTTTACTGCAAACTATCATGTTTTCAACAATTGTGTTTTTTATGGTTTTTATGATGCTGGAAAAATAAGCTGAGCTTTAGTATGATTTTTTTATGTTTTCAATGTAACACACAAACAGTGACAGCAGCACATTTAAAACTGGCTGCACTTTGAACTTGTTAGAGAAACGGCCTTTGCAGCACTTCTGTCTTGTAGGAATTTTATGGTAGATGGCTAAGTCAAGATTCTGACAAGCCAATCTTCTAAGGTGTATATATAGAACAGCAATTGATTTGTAGAAATTAATCTTACAGAAATACTCTAAGATGCCAAAAAATAAAAATAAGGAATTGGGGTGCAGCCATGTTACTATTAATGAAAAACAACTTCATCTACAGGTTTCAGTTGTATTGTAAAATTTGAATAATAATATGCAGTTGATAAAATGACTACTAACAAGTATTTTTACATGAGCTGAAAGATATCTATGATGCATATTAAAGGTGTATTGAGATTTACTTAAATATTTCTGATTGAAAACCAAAGTTTATTAATTAAATTGACAATAAAAAGATATAAATAGGAAAATGAATATTACTCTTAATTCCAGATTCAACTATACAAAATGTGATTATTTTGTTATTTCTGTTATTACTTATTAATTTTCTACCTCTATATGCCTGTGAGTTTCTTAAAAAAATGGAACCTCTCAATTATTTAGGTAAAATATTTTACATTGAAAATTTTTACTTAATGTATTGTATGGCTATTTTCAAGTATGTGATAGAGTTCATTTTTATTTTAATTGGACTGCATAGTATTTTAATTTCAACATATACCACCCTATGATTATTGTGTCACAAATTCTGAGAAGCCACTATTCCTAAGCATCTGAGATTATGCTACTTAGTGCTTTATGAATAACATAAAAATGAGAACCTTGCATATAAATATTTGAACAGTTACTCAAATGTTTCTTTTAGATATATGCCTATAAGTAGAACCTATAAGCCAACATAGTAATATTTTTCTCTCATATTATTTGAAAATACATTGACATCGTATTTTCTTTTAAATACATGAAAAATTTGAAAAGCCCTACACATTATTCTGGCCAAGTGCGTATCTTTCACTTAATTTTAGTTAAATATAGGTAGATATGTCTTCACATCATGATGATATTTTTGTTGGTAAATTTACATGGCTAGTGATATATCATATGTGATATTATTTCAACGTTTTGATTTTTTTGGTTTGGTTACTGAATCACCTTTTTTATTTGTTTCTACCAAACATTATGCTTGGAGAGATTATACAGGTTGAAACATGTTATTTGAAGCTATAAATTTTCAATTTTAATATTCATCTATTAAGTTAATGAGTTATTTAATTAGTACACACACAAATATATATACATACATATATACATGCATATATACATATATACATGGACACTTTAGTTTTCAATTTTCTCTGCTTTAATCTTTCAAACAATGCATCTCCCAATACTGTGTTTCTTCAAGAATCCTGATCCATGTGTGCTAGAAATGTCCAGGACCACAGAACAGAGAATCTGCAGTCCTTGTTCTACATATTACTGTCGATCTACAATAGCTTAACCATGTAAATTCAGAATTTACAGCACCTGATAAAACTATCTTCTGGCTATTGAATAATAATAAATACTGAGCAATGTCTTATTTCTTTTCCATTTCAAAGATTTTTTCACCATATTTATAAAAAGATTTGCTCATGAAAAACGAGATGAAATGGCCTTTCATTACTGTTAATTCCTGAATTGTACTCAAAATTTTGTAACTAAAATTTGAATTGCTATTTTATAAAATATATTCATTTAAAATTTAGTAGATGGTGAATACTTCTTTTTCAAAGCATTTTTCAAAAATTAGTATTCCACCAGGGGCGATGGTGACTTAGGAGCTGAGGCAGGAGGATGGTAAATTCCAGACGACCCTGGGTAACATTTTAACTTTCTAACCTTTCTGGAATTTTGTCTTCCCAATAGAAGATGAATTGGATTAACTCTCTTCTCAACTAAGTGACCTATTTTCTGGAGGCTGGGCTCTCTCTTTAGTGGTCCTGGGGTGATTAAACATTCTTCCAAATAGGCTGGTGCAGATGGAAAACAGCTCATAAACACCCTGTTTACAAAACACTCTGGGTCCCCGCATTCAAAAAATTGTATGAAGAGATGTTCCTGCTGTGACTTTAGGCTTCATGGCCCTTTAGAGTATCCTCTTGGAGGTTTGATGTGGGCGGTCTCCCCTAAATACTGAACCTGAGAACACCTGCATCGGCCTCACCTGGACACTCTTGAAGTGCAGAGACAGCAAGTCTGCAGCTCAGTTTCCTGCTACAACAGCTCTGACCTCCCTACTGGAACTTGCTGAGTGAAGAGAGATCATTTTGATGTAAATTAATTAAAGTAGCAGAGATGTAACTGGGGTTTTGTGAAAATAAATAGCAATGGATCCTGCACCTGAAGATGTTTCCATGGGGCCAAGACAGGTGATTACTTTCTATTCTTACAGGTAAGTTGATCATGGTCAAAATCTGCACTGTGAAGAGCTGATATTACAGTCCATTTTCCTTTCTATTTGATTGCTTTATCATCTTTGTAAGAAACTCACTGGACATATATGCATGCCTGGGTTATTTCTCGGTTCTCTAGCTGGCCATGTGACTTTTTCACTTATGGAAATTTTTTTGTCTTTGTGTTGGGGAACCCAATCCATAGGAACCGTTGGGCCCGAGGACCCTTTCCTTCTGAGAGGATTGTGCTTGTCTTCGCAGAGCAGTAGGTTCCCAATTGGAACAATATTAACCTACAGTAATTTAATGTACCTTCTTGGATATCCCTTCTTTTTTCCATAGATCACCTTTATTTTTAAGATGAGTTCAAGATAAGCTATGGCTCCCCACCAAGCCCACTGAGTCAGACTGGGGGCAACCAACTTTAAGGTCAGTTACTGGATTTGCCAAATGATGGTGATGGTGATGTCTATGGCGATGATTTTTTGTGGTACTGGGGATGAAACCTGGGGCATTCTGCCACTGACGTACACCCCTGGCCCTTTCTATTTTTTATTTTGTAATAGGATCTCTCTAAATTATTACGCGCTGACCTCCGACCTGCCATACTTCTGTCTTAGCCTCCCAAGTACTGGATGATAGGTGTCATTGTTTGGATTTAGGACATTCCCCATAGACCTCATGGAGACCAGGTAGCCATGTTGGAAGCTGACTTTGTTGCTGAGGAGGGATCTTTGGGGGTGTGGCCTTGGGGTTTGCATGAAGTTCCCCTTCCCTTGCTTTCTTTATGCGTCTGGTCTCCTTGATGTGATGTGAGAGTAGAGTACTGTATCTTTCTCTCTCTCTGCTTCCCACTGCCATGCCCTGAGCTCTGTGGAGTTCACCTGGCCTCACATGGACTGAACCCCTGAATTCTCTAGAACTATGAGCAAATAAATCTTCTTTCCTCTAGGTTGTAGTGGCCAGGTGTTTTGGATCACAGCAATGAAAATAATGTCTGAAAGACAGGCAGGTGCCACTGTGCCTGGCTGATGATTATTATTTTAAGAGTCCATGCTTACTAAAAGTAGACCCACTTTGTCTCATGGTGAATGCCTACTTCAGAAACCTTTGGCAGGACTCTATTTCCTATCCACACGTATGTGGCATAAGTCTTAAACATTCTTGGGTCTGGAAGCAGTGTTTACTCTGAGGGCAGCCAAACCTCCCTACTTTCCTTGCTCATTTCATTTATTAAGTCACTTTCTTGCCTGTGGCAAATTTTAGTACTTCTGCATGAGTTCAAACATGGATGTAATCTTGTTTGTGAAAGATTATATAGCATATTTCTTTCATCAAGTTGCCAGATGCAGTACTCCTAGGATTGTTGTTATCTTTTGTTGACAATCTGCACCAGGCCTTATGTTTTGATGAGCAAAATTATTTAATATTTTCTTCATGTATTACTGGGGTCTGGCTGTCGATGTTCCCCTCAAATTCATTGTGGAGCCCATGTGGATGGGATTGGTGTTCCTATCAAAGAGGCTCTAGAGGCCTGCCTCAGCCCTTTGCAGGATGAGGACGTAGAGAGAAGTTGGTCCACATCTGACCATGCCTTGTCCTTGAAGTTCTGTCTCCAGGATTGTGAGAAGTGAATGTCTGTTATTTACCCAGATTTATGGTATTTTGTTATAGCAGCCCAGGTAGACTAAGACACATTTAAACCAGACTGTGTACAACATTTAGATATTTGCTATTTGATTGGAGGATAACTTGGTTAAGTTTTGATTTGTCTCATTGGCTTTGTCTCTTTGTTTCTAATGACATAACTGTTACCCTGATATTGACAATTCCATATCCCCAGTTGTCACATTGACTGAGACACTGGATTAATGCTGTCCCACACAGCTAGTCTACGGCTCTGCTAAGGTAAATGCAATCTTCTCAGACAGAGAGTTCCCTTAACCCAAGCCCCTAAGAGTCTCTACAGATTAAGGTCACCACCACAAGGACAAAAATATTTTCATAAGTAGAAAGAGGCACTTGATCAGCTAAAGAACCCCAAAGTGACATACTCAGACGTATAATGTACCCATGATGCAGGAGCAGGATGCTCACGATGCAGGAGCATGGTGCCTGTGATGCAGGAGTAGGATACCTGTGATACAGGAGCAGGATGCCCGCAATAGCAGGAGCAGGATACCTGAGACGGCAGGAGCAGGATGCCCACAATACAGGAGTAGGATGCTCGCGACAGCAGGAGCAAGATGCCCGCAATGCAGTAGTAGGATGCCAGCGATACAGGAGTAGTATGCCTGCGATGCAGGATTAGTATGTCCGCGATGCAGGAGTAGGATGCCAGTGATACAGGAGTAGGATGCTCGCTATAAAGGAACAGGATGCCTGGGATACAGGAGTAGTATGCCCGCGATGCAGGAGTAGGATGCCCGCAATACAGTAGCAGATTTCCCGTAATACAGGGACAGGAGGTCTGTGACGGCAGGAGCAGGATGCCCGTGGTACAGGACTAGGATGCCCACGATTATAGGAGCAGGATGCAGTTGAAACAGAAGTAAGATGCTCGTGATGCAGGAGTAGGACGCTCGCGATGCAGGAGTAGCCTTTTTGAGATTATTCTGAATGAGAAGAGCCAGCACCAGGAACGACCTACTTATGATACCATTCACACAACACGGTCCAAATGGTGATCTGCGGAAATGGAACAGATGAGCGGCTAGGCTGGCTGTATTCAGGGAGAAACAAGGGAAGAGAAGCTGATGCATCTGCAAAGGGCATCCCCGGGGGGCCCACCCAGGATGAAAACGCTCTGTGTCTTGACTGCGCCAACATCAACGTCCAGACGGTGACAGTTTGTGATGGTTTTGCAAGATGTTGCCAATGGAGCAAGCTAACTGTTTATCCCTCCGTTTCTTCTTAACTTCATGTAAATTTATAATTATTAAAAAATTTTTGAGCAAATTTTTAAAATGCCATAGAATTATAGGCACCCTCTAAAATGAACACTGAAATTATCATAAAAATCATACAAACCATGAATATAATGACCTATTTTAAAATATTAAAAAAATAAGTGAAAATATATCATGCATAAACATAAGAATGGACAGATTTGGAAAAGCACCAATGGGAAAAAATGTGTGTGTTTTATATATGAGTGTGTGCATAGATATATGTATGTGTGTATGTGTGTGTATTTATGAATTCTGTGAACTTTAAAGAGCAGTTTAAAAATATCTCAGGAGAGGATCATTGACACAGAAGATAATTATGTAGACTTTAGAATAGCTATGTAGAAATATAAGGATATGACAAGAAAGAAAGAAACCATTGATAGGCATGAAAAGTATCAAGGGAAGCCCAACATGGGTCAAGTGTAAATGAACCATGTTAGAGAAGAGAAGCTGGGGGAGAAGCAAATGGCAAAGACTTATGGCTGTGGACTTTCCAGAACTGATTTCAGAGAGACATCTAAGACTCAGAAACCAAATGGTGTATGAGATTGGAATATTAATTTAATAACATTTTTGCATCCTATAGAGTACTACATTATGAGAATGTGTTGGTTTTCATCCATTTCCTTCTCATTGGAAGGTCAGATATGTTTTACTGTAAATTACCTACAGTAGAGCCTGCATGGTTGCCCCTCTGTTCCCTCTGTAAATACCTACAACAGAGCCTCCATGGTTGTAAGAGTTTCTCTGGAAAATCTACCTAAAATCGGGTATCAGGAATGGACAGTTTAGAAAAACAGGGATGGCGTTGTAAATCAGAACAAGTTAATCTACGTGTAGGAATTTTTGTTTTGTTTTGTTTTTAATAAGATATCACACAATGTCTTTGGGCAGTGTGTACCATATTAGCAGAGATTATGTAAAGCCTCAGGATTAGCACTGTGTGTGTGTGTATGTGTGTGTGTGTGTGTGAGAGAGAGAGAGAGAGACTGGGTCACTGGGGATCAAACCCAGGGGCACTCTACCACTGAGCTACATCCCCAGCCATTTTTAAACTGGTTTTTAAAATTTTTGAATCAGGGCCTGGCATGGAGAGGGATTTTAATTAATAATGAGAATTAAAATAGTGCTTATATATTAAGAGATAACTATAATGATAGACAATGCAGTCCCGGAATGCTGTTTAAATTCTTTTTTTTTTTTTTTTTTTTTTTTTTGCGGTACTGGGGATTGAGCCCAGGGGCATTCTACCTCTGAGCTACACCCCCAGCCCTATTTTTTTATAGTTTATTTTGAAACCGGGTCTCACGAAGTTGCAGAGGGCATCACTGAGTAGCTGAGGCTGGCCACGAACCCCGATCCTCCGGTCTCTGCCTCCCAACTACTGGTATTACAAGCGTGCGCCACCACGCCCGGCTTCCAGGATGCTGTTTAAAAATGAACCTCCAGAGCGTCAGGAAGGTGTCTCCCTGCAGCACAGCGACCTTCTCTCCACAGCCCCGTGGATGCTGCTTCCCTGTGGTCCTCCCCAGGGAGGAATGTAGCAGGCGACTGTGAGCAACACTGGACCAGAGCACACCTCTACTTACAGGGGCAGGAGTATCAGTGCACCTGAACAGACTGCAAAGGATTATGGGCCTTTTGCTCTCTCGATTCATTCATTCATTAATTCATTCATTCAATCTCTTCATTAATTATGTGTGTGTGTGTGTGTGTGTGTGTGTGTGTGTGTGTGTGCGCGCGCGTTATGGTTAGATATAGAATGGCCCCTTGAAGATCTCATAAATTGGTGTTTGGAGTTGATGTCATTGAGTCTTGAGGGTTGTAATCACAGCAGTGGATAAATCCACTGTAATGGACTCATCTGGGTGGTGACCCAATCCAGTAGGGTGTGGCTGGAGGTGGGGTCCTGGGGGTGGGCCTCAGGGATTATATAAATGGTTCCTCCTCCCCTGCTTGCTCTTTTCCTTCCAGCCTCCATGATGTGAGCACAGCCCATGTGCTCTCCCTCTCTCCACTTCCTGCAGCCATGCCCTGAGATCTGCTGTCCCTGGCCTCACATGGACTGAACCCGAAACTGTAAGAAAATAATCTTGTTTTCTCTAAGTCATGGGGTCATTCTTTTAGATTATAGCTGTACGAATGCTGACCAGAAATATATACACATACACACACACACACACACACATACATATACATATATATTATCTCCTATATACATACATATGTTATCATATATATTTGTATATATGTATACAAAAATATACATATATACAAATATATGCATATACACATATTTGCATACTCATTAGGAATATATCCATTAGTATACAGGCCTGAGCTTTGAAAATGCTGGATTCATAACAAATGTCATGGACTGCCATTTATTCTATGGTAAGCAACACCTCTGCAGTCATTGAAGAAGAGTTTCTTTTCTCTGGATCAACTGCAAGTGAAAAAAATTAAACATATATTGCACTGTCAATTTTATATATTATTTCTACTTTATTTCTGACTTGCCCGAGCCAACTGCCACCAAAATGAAAGTTTCTGCTTTACCCTGAGCAGCATTCAAATGATTTGCCTATAAATAACTCATCACCTTGGTATGAGTGCTTGTGGGCCAGGTTAAAAGTCAAGTTTGTTTTTATTTATCTGCTGAGAATAGGGGCATTATAAACCCATGCCATATAAATCAAAGATTTTGCCAAACTTGGTATTTCCAGGAATTAAATTTTAGATGCATGGATGATGCATGAGAACGCGATGTTATCTGTTCTATCAAGTTTTCTCAGCTCTGCCTGTGGTACCAAATAGCTGAGGATGAAGGCAGGTGGTAAGAGATTTCACATCGACCATTAAACCCTCCGTAGGGATTTGGTGGCTAGCCGTGCTCACAAACTGTACAAGACAGTAGCAAAGCTGGAAAAATACAATGGGACTGAGCAAATCCTTCATGCAGGTTTATGATGGCCATGAAAGGTTACATAATTTGTCTGCAGTAATTCAATGGCAGGTAACTCCATCCCTAAATCCTATGGTAAGGATATCCATCGCCCGCTTGCTCAGATATTTTTGTTTTAATTTCTCAATTCTAATAAACTGGACTGGTGATATAGCTCATTGGTCCAGAGTTTGCCCAGCATGCATGAGACTCTGGGCCCTGGGATTGATCTATAGCACAGCAAAAAGCAAAAACAAAAATAAAACAAAGCAAAAACCTAATAATCCAAGTTACCTTTTCACATTATTTTCCTTCTAAAACTTAAGGAAAGATTCCCCTATTTTAAGTTTCATAATTAGGTATACAGAAGAGAAGGCATGGATAAAATACATTACACCGTGTTCATGGGGGCATTTTAGGAAGGGAGATAGAGATTGTTGGAAGAATGTTAGTTTCAGGGTTGGGCCTTCTTTGCTATTTCCTTTTTATACTTGTTATTTTTCGTAGGTGAATGGCAGATTACTTGGGGAGATTACTTGGGGAGCTGACCCTGTTAATATTTTTTTCTTTATATTATTTTGTGGTACAGGGGATTGAACACAGGGGCATTCTACCTCTGAACTACACTCCAAGCCCTATTTTTTATTATTTATTTGGAAACAGGGTCTCACTAAATTGTGGAGGGCCTCACTAAGTAGCTGAGGCTGGCCGCAAACCTGCGATCCTCCTGACTCAGCCTCCCAAGTACTGGGATTACAAGTGTGCACCACCACGCCCAGCAGTCCCTGTTAATATTTTCAAACCTAAATATTAGAATCATGTTATAGTCATGTTAAAATATTGCATTGTAGCCAGGTGTGGTGGCACATGCCTGTCATCTCAGAACTAGGGAGGCTGAGACAGGAGAATAACAGGTTCACAGCCAGCCTCAGCAACTTAGTGAAGTCCTACCCAATTTAGTGAGAACGTGTTTCAAAATAGAAAATAAAATAGGGTTGGGGGTGTAGCTCAGAGGAAGAATGCCCCTGGATTCAATCCCCAGTGACACACACACACACACACACACACACACACACACACACATAAATATTGCATTGTGTGTGTGTGTGTGTGTGTGTGTGTGTGTGTGTGTGTGTTTGCAGTTCTAGGAATTGAACCCAGGGACAGTCTACGTCTGAGCTGGACCCCGAGTGCTGTTTTTGTTTTCTTATTTGGAAACAGGGTGTCGCCACATTGCTGAGAGCTTCACTAAGTTTCTGAGGCTGGCTTTGCTTTGAACCTACCACACTCCTGTCTCAGTCTCCCAAGTACTGCAATGCGCCACCATGCCTGGCAAAATATTGGATTGTGTTAATGTGGGCATGTGTATGAAGGCTTACAAGTTATGGGCAGTATTTTTGTCTTGTACGATTCAGATAAGGATCTCCAGTTGTATTTGCACTGCATTGAGCAAGTTAGTTTATTTATAGTTTTGGATTTTCAAGATGATGATTCATATTGCTTCTTTCTTTTTTTTTTTTTTTTTGCGGTACCAGGGATTGAACGCAGGGGCGTTCTACCTCCGCGTTACGCCCCCGGCCCTATTTTTTATACTTTATTTTGAAACCGGGTCTCACGAGGTTGCGAAGGGCCTCACTAAGGAGAGAGAGAGAGAGAGAGAGAGAGAGAGAGACAGAGCGAGAGCTGAGGCTGGCCGCGAACCCGGATCCTCCGGTCTCCGCCTCCCAAAGTACTGGGATTACAAGCGTGCGCCACCACGCCCGGCGTCATATTGTTTATTTCTTACCGGGTTTATCATCATTCTTTTTTAGTTTTAACACTGATGATCCATCTCTTCAACATGAAAATAGGATCTCCTCACACCTAATATATTGATAAGGTATCAATGCTGTTTGATCCTGTTCTTTCCTTGATATTTTGCTTTTTCTTTCTGGAAAATTTATTTTTTTCTGTTGATGTTCTTTCCCTTTGAATCTGATGTTTTACATATTCATTAAGTCCTTTAAAACTTATTTACAATATCTTCATTGTTTATTAACACATTTTCTTCTCGACATGAAAAATATTCTTTATCAGGGAACATTATTATGTAGACACTGGCTTCCATTCCTCAGCTGAGCTCTTCTTCTTTTCCTCCAAAGTTGATTATGAACATTTGCAATCAAATGAACACTTGAAAGATTGTACAGTTTATTCGTCACACACCTAGATTTTGAAATTAAAATATTTCTCTATTTGCCTTAGCACATATCTATCCATCTATCCATTCCTTTGAGCTTCGTTTTTTTGACATGCATTATACATTTCTCCACTTTTCTGCTGCCTTCTGGAAGAGTTCCTCAATCAGATATTTCTACTTTCTGAAATGTTTTTCAGCTCAGTCTGGGTGTGGTACCAACATTGAGCCTTTTTCTCTCTATTTTCATGGCTTGTTTTTTCTGCTCTGGTGAGCTTTCTCTCAGGTCAAGCCCCTCTCCTTCTGGTAGATGCTCCCTGTTGACTTTATTTGGGACTTGGTTTGAATAACATCACCTTAAATAAAGAAGCATATGTCCCTTGTGGGCATTATAAAATATTTCATCTTTTCTGAAACAAATTACTTCTTTTGTAATATTTCTTCTATCTTTGATTTTTAACCTTAAATATTATCATCATTAAATACTTTAATAGATTGCTTAAACTGTTTTTGGGATAGAGTAGTTTGCTGTCCAGTGATTTCTAGACCTTAACAAAAGTACTGTGTCCAGATGAGGAAAGGTGACACTCTCCCTGGATTCAGGCTAATCAGCCTGCACCTACAATGCAGTAAGTATCTGGTTTGGTGATCCAAATAATAAAACATAATTTTATAAAATATTAACATATACTCAGTTAGAGTGCCTTTGAGACAATGCAGGTGAAGGAAATAATAAAGAACATGGATTTTTGTTGTTCTTGTTCAGAATAGAACTTGATGCATACAACTCAGTGTTTAAAACAAATAGTCAGTATTTTGTTTTCTCATTCTGCTAGATACACCTATTGCAAAGGGGATGAATCGATGGGAAGTTAAATTTGGTTTTAGTTAAAAAAGACCTTTAAAAATAAATGTTTTGTCTAAAATTTAATACACACCTGAAAATTCTCACTGTTGTCAGTATTTTAATCTTAGATTTGACTAAATAAATCTGACTATAATTGTTTTTCTAACTGTAAACAAACCATATAAATGCAACTTTTGGTAATTCAATTATATTTCAATCTTAATAATTAGATCATTGTAAAGATTAATAAAAATCAATGAAGGTAATTAGAAAAGGTTCTATTTTCTTATATAATACTGGTATAATAAAAATCAATAAACTTTCATTTTCCATCACTATAACACAATATGTATGCCTTAAAATTTTATTTGGCTTTGAGAAAGAGACTTGGTGAAGCAAGCCTAGCAGTTCTGATATTTAAAATTACAACACTCTTTTTGCAATGACTGATGTTTGAGATGTCTTCTCCAAATGGTGCAGCAACATATGTAAGCAAAGAGAAACACACGTAGTTAGTGGTCAGAGGATAGTGAAGCCCCCTTTAAATGGAGATCACGTTGGAAGGTAAAACAGCAGTAATTGTTATTTATATTCTCAAGATGTAGGCATGCTATTTACAAAATGAAAACTTAGGTAGAGCAAGGGAAAAAGGACAAAATGAAAAGGAGTCCTAGTGTGGAAGGTAATTATTCAGCCCTGTGTTTAAAATGTTGGGAACCATTCATCTGTTGATGGACATGTAGGCTGGTTCCATAATGTGGCTATTATGAATTGTGATGCTATAAAGATGGATATGCATATATTACTATAATATTCTGATTTCAGTTCCTTTAGAAAGATATGCAAGAGTGGTATAGCTGGATCATATGACAGATCCATTCCCAGTTTTCTGAGGAATCTCCACACTGATCTCCATAGCGACTGCACTAATTTGCAATTTCACCAACAGTATAGAAGAGTTCCTGTTTCCCCACATACTCACCAGCATTTGTTGTTTGACTTCTTGATGATTGCCATTCTGATTGGGGTTAGATGGAATCTCAGTGTAGTTTTGATTCCCATCTTCCTGGTTGCTAATGATGTTGAACATTTTTTCATGTGTTTATTGACCATTTGTATCTCTTGTAAAGTGTCTGTTTAATTCAATTGTCCATTTCTTGATTGGGTTTTTTTTTTAGTGTTAAGTCCTTTAGGTTCTTTGTATATTCTCGATATTAGTCCTCTATCAGAAGAATAGCTGGAAAATATCTTCTCCCATTCCGTAGGCTCTCCAGCTTCTTGATGGTTTCTTTGATGAGCAAAAACTTTTAAGCTTAATGCCATCCCATTTATTAATTCTTGTTTTAATTTCCTGAGCTTTGGGTGTCTTACTGAGGAAGTATCTACCTGTGCCTATATGTTGGAATGTTGGACCTATGCCTTCCTCTAGTAACTTTAAAGTCTCTGGTCTAATTTCCAGGTCTTTGATCCATCCGGAGTTGACTCTTGTTCATGGTGAGAGGTAAGGATTTAATTCCATTTTTCTACAAATGAATAACCAGTTTTGTATGTCAGTATCACTATGAACTACATTATGGTGTGAGACTCTAATGTACCAATAAAAATATAAATATAAAAATAAAATGTTGGAAACTATTCCTCATATATAATCAAATCAAGTTTCTAATAGTAAAATGCTACAACTATAATATTCCAGGTTTTCCTTGTATAATAGATACTTCTCTGAAATGACTTGTACTTTTAGAAAAGAAATAAACACAACAAATATAGCTGGGTTATCAAGGTGAATAAGTATTGAGTGTAGGAAGAGCTAACCATATTATTTCATATGGGATTTGTTAATGAAAGTATTTGATTCTCTCCCTCCACATGTCCTGTTAAAATATGTACATTACAATATGAGTATTCACACATCATCTAAGAGTAGCAAATAATTCTACTAAAACCATAATTTTATTGGTAATTAATTAAGGAAAAATCTCCTGGTTACCAGTGATGTAGAATGTTTCCACTTTTATGAGAATATAAAAAATATTTCCACTGTGATTTTTTAGTAACCACAAATTTGTCTCAACTAGCAAATGAGGCAATTGTTAAAATTTTAACAATTTCTTCATTTCAACTATTCGTATTTAACCAGCATTTGTGGTTACTTGGATCCTCTAACAGTAAGTCTCAACAAAGATTGATTAGCATTCATTCCTACAAATATATGTGCATGTCAAATTGACACTTTAGAGTCTGTGATTCTGACTTAGTAAGTATGGGATGGTTTAGATTTTACTATCCATATGAATCTTAGAACATTGCTTATTTCAGTTCCTTGTTTACTTGTAAAATCAAGGAATTCCAGTATTTACTTGTACCTCTGCAAAAAGTTTTAATTACATATGCAAGGAGGTTTTATGGAAAGGTATTAGGATAATGCATTTTTGAGTCCTTGAGTACCAGAAAAAATATATTCTACTATTTTTACACATAAATGGGTTTTGACTGATTATAGATTTTCCAGGTAGTCTGCTTCCTTACCAAAATGACACAGATATCACTCCATGCGCTTTGGGCAAGCTGCACTACCGAAGAGAAAAGATAACAAAAAAAAGGTTGCACTTTTTGAAATTTACTTTTGCCTGGTCATAATAGCTTAGATTCAGCCTGACCCCTGACCATTATATTTTTCTGCTTCAGCTAACTCTTTTTATTTTTTTTCAGCCAAAGTTGAGACTGTTTTCTTTCCTAGTATATCCTTAGGACATCCTATTATTATTTTTTTAAGTTTATAGAATACATATTCCAGACATTTTCTAAAAGATGTTCTGTTTTCTATAAGTATGGATGTCCAAAAAACATGATCATTTTTGATACAAGTAAAAAAATTTAAATTCCATAAATGATAGATACATGATAGATAGACAGGTAGATAGATAGATAGATAGATGTATTAAAAACACCTATATGCTCAAGGCTACACAAATGAGGAGGCACAGTTAGAGGCTCACAGATTTCTTTTCATCTTCTAAAAGGATTGTTTCATCAATATCAATCATGGGTAATAGTATGTGATTTTCTAACAGTCTTTGTTTGGTTTTTGTCTCATAGAATGAGTTTAGAATTATTTCTTCCTCTTTGATATTTTGGTAGAATTTGAGGATGACTGCCATTAATTCTGTAAATGCTTGATATAGTTCTCTAATAAAACCATGTGGCACAGTACTTTTGTTTGTTGCTAGTTTTTTTCTTTATTTTAATAATTATACTAACTTGTTATGATCTGTTAATATTTCTATTTTATTCAGGATTTAGTCTTGGTAGAATGTATGCTTTTAGGAATTTGTCCATTTCTTCCAGGCTATCCAATTCGTCTGCCTATAATTGTTCATTGTATCTCTTATAGTCCTCTTTTTCTCTGTTGGAATCAGTTGTATTGTTCCCTCTTTCATTTCTGAAGTTATTTTGGTGTTCTTCTTTTGTGTTTTTGGTATTATAAGCATTCTTCAATTTTTTTATATTTTCAAAAAGCTAATTCTTGGTTGTTGAATTTTCTATTTACCTCTTATCTCTCTGTTTACCTCTTCTCTATCATTATTATTTCCTTTTTTCTGCTAACTCTGAGTTTAGCATGCTCTTATTTTTCTAGTTTCTCAATTTCTGATTTTTCTTTTTAATATGATCATTTGCAGCTGTACACTTTCCTCTTAACACTGTTCCCATGCATCCCATAAATTTGGTATGCTCAGTTTTTTTCTTTCTTATTATCTCAACATATTTTCAAATTCCCCTTGTGATTTCTTCTTTGACTCATTGG
The DNA here is from genome assembly GCA_004027185.1 of Glis glis. Taxonomy (NCBI): domain Eukaryota; kingdom Metazoa; phylum Chordata; class Mammalia; order Rodentia; family Gliridae; genus Glis; species Glis glis. The sequence goes on along the minus strand of PVJS01001062.1, from coordinate 61,978 downwards.
TTGTTTGATGGTATGTTGTTCAATTTCCACATACTTGTAGATTTTACTTGTTTTCCTCTGCTGTAGATTTCTGGTTTCATTACATTATGATTTAAAAGATATTTTGTGTGATCTCAGTCTTTTCAGACTTGCTTAGAATTGTTTTGCGAGTGCCTATCTGTCCTGAAGAATATTCCATGTTCATTTGATGGAAAAACATATTCTGCTTTTGCTGTGTCAGTCGGCTAGGTCCAGTGGTTTGGAGTGCTGCTCAAGGCCAGAGGCTCCTCACTGGTTTTCCACGTTGAAAGTGGACTCGTGATATCTGTGAGTATTGTTCCACTGCCGTCTGTTTTCCTCTTCAATCTATCAATATCTGTTCCATATAATTTGGAACTCTGATGTTATATGTATGTTGTAATTGTTACATACTCCTGGTAAATTGATGTTTTAATCATTATGAAATGCAGTTCTTAGTCTCCGTGAAAGTTCTGACTTAAAGTCTACTTTTTTCTGATATTAGTATGGCCACCTCTGTTCCTTTTTGGCTACCATTTTCATAGGCTATCTTTCTGCCTGTTCACTTTTACCATCTGTGTGTCTTTAGATCACTACTGAGTCTCTCATAGAAAGCACATGCTTGCATCTTGGTTTTGGTTTGTTTTTACACATTCAGACAGTCTATGTCTTTTCATTGATGAGTTTAAACTATTCACATTTAAGGTAATAATTGATGATACTGAATAATGTGCCATTACCATTTTTGTAATTATTCTTTCTTCCCTGTCATTATGCCCTTTTGGTATCTCGGTGCCTTCTTTTGTGTTTCTATTTTTATATATTTTTGATAGTGGAGGGTTTTGATTCCCTTGTCATTTTCTCTTGTGTGTTTTCCATGAGTACTTTCTTTATGATTACCACAGGGGTTACATAAAATATTTTAAGGTTATATCAATTTACTTTAAACAGATAACTTATTTTCAATAACATATACAAATGTATTATTTTCCCTCATATGTGGAAGCTAGGGAAAAATTGGGATACAAAAGGGGCCCTAGACAATGGAAAAATCCTAGTGGAGTGATGGAGTGGACTTAAGGGTGTTGGAAAGAAGATTCAATGAAGGAGACATTTCAATGGACATGATGTGCATACAAAAAATTATCAATGCTGATCTCAGTATTTATCAGGGGGAGGGTGAGGGAGCAGGGGTGGGAATGGGGGAGAGTCTCACCCAGTGTTGTGTGCATGTATATCTCTATCATTTTGAACATCATCATCATGATGTATGATTACAATGCACCAATAATAAAAAATGTATTCTTTTATACCTCTCCTCTCCACCCTAATAGTTCATAGTATTGCTGTCCCTAATTACAACTTTTGATATTCTGTTCCAGTGAGCATAGATTTACAATTACTCTGTGCCTTGTCTTTCAAATTCCCTGTAGAATTAAAAGTGATTTATGCACCATGTTATGATATTATAGGATTCTCTAATTGCACATATATTTATGTTTACAAGTGAGCTTTATTCTTCTATAGAGTTTCATGTTGCTGTTTACCATCCTTTTATTTCAACTCAAGGACCCCTTTTAGCAATTTCCTGTTGGGCAGTTTACAGAGTGATGAAATCTCTCAGCTTTTACTGATGATCCTTGACCAACAGCAGGGCTTCATCCCCATAAACAATTCATAGGCTGAAAACATCTCAAGATGAAAGTGCATTTAATACACTTAATGTCTGAAACAGCAGAGCTTGACATAGCACATTACAGGTTATCAATTATCCACTCCCATGACTTCGTGGCTGAGAGTCTTAGCTCTCTGCTGCTGCCCAGAATCACAGGAGCATCATACCATATGGTACTAACATGGGAAAGAATGAAATTCATGATTTGGATAGCAGTTTCTACTGAATATACATCATTTTGTAGCATCAAAAATATCCCACAACCACTTTGGAAAACAACATGGAGGATCCTCAGAAGAATGAGAATGAGCCTACCATATGACCCAGCAATATCACTTCTGGGTATCTACCCAAAGAATGGAAACCAAATTGACAGACTAATGTATGCGTATCTATGTTTATAGCTGTAGAATTCACAATTGCCAAACTATGGAATCAGCCAAGATGTCCATCAACAGATGAATGGATTAAAAAATTATGTGATATGTACACAATGGAATTTCATGCAGCCATCAAGAAGAACAAAATTATGTCATTTTCCGGGAAATGGATAGAATTAGAGAACATTGTGCTTAGTGAGATTAGTCAGTTACAAAAAGTGAAAAGTCGGATGCTCTCCCTAATATGCAGAAGGTAGGGAGTCTAAGGCATAGGAGGGACTCCTGACAAAGATGGAGAGTAAAGAAGGCGACCTAACTGAGGGAGATGGGAGGAGGGAAGAGGGAATCACCCTAATGCACATGATGTACATACACAAACTTATCAAAGTCAACTACTATGCTAAGCAAGAGAAGGAGGGAAGGGTGAGGGAATGAGGGTGGGAATTGGGGGAGGGCTAATTGAACAATGTGTGCATGTATACTTCTACCACCTTGAAACCCATCAAGATTTATGAATACAATGCAACAATAAGTAATAAACAAATAAATAAATAAGAAAATCCCACAATCATAAGTTGAACTATTATAAGTTAGGGAATTCTGTATTTATGTTTGACAATCTTAATTTCTCCTTGTCACATACTAATAAGGTAATTGATATAATTTCACAAATCATGCACATATTTTTAGGATAATATCATTTTGTCACAGTGTGTCTTTTAAATATGCTTTTAGTTCAGTCTGCTAATGTTTTGCTTAGTATTTTTGCATTCATATATTTAAATTGACCTGCAATATGGTTTTCCTGTGTTAAATATATCTTCAGATTCTACCAACATTGCACTTGCCTCATAACTACAATTTGGAAGATTGTACAGTTGTTGATAAGTTATGGAACAATTAATAGTTCTTTCATAACCAATTTTTGAAAGTTCAGAAAATATTTTTTAGAAAATTTTCTTTGTATGAATATTTTGGGGGGAGATATACATTAAACCTTTCATTCCAAAGAAATATTTTCTTTTTCTTTTGGATAAGTTAGAAGATTTTTACCTTATCATAGCATTTTCATTCATTCCACATTTTCAAATATGCTAATATATCTCTGAGAAATACAACTTTGCTGTTTTCATTAACTCCTCTTAAGTTATTTTTCTTTATGGTTAATTCCATACTCTATGTTAATGTTTTAAAGCAGCTTCATAATTTTACTTTCATTTTTATCACTATCTGAAATAAGGCAATTCATTTTCTTCTGAGGAGAATTTTAACTGTTTTTCAATGGGAAAATGTGGGAATTTTATTATTACTATTATTGTTATTATTATTATATTAATTTTTTCTCCATATTCCACAGTTTGTTTTTTCTTTCTTCTTTGACCCTACTGATGAATTAGAAAGGTTAAATTTCCCTATGATAGGTAAATTGTTGTTCAGGTTTTGATATTAATATTTGGTTACGTTTATTTTTAATAAAAAAAAATATTTCCTTCAGCACTTTAGTGTCTGGCAACACATTTATTTTTTGTGACCCTCAATGTCAATTTGTGTTATACTCAATGTCAATTTTTTTCATGGTGTTATCAGGGTTTTCAGGAAATCAAGTTTGCTCATGTGTTCTTGAGTATGTAATACTAAAATCTAATTTATTTTTATGTGTTTTCACCATATTAATAAATCAAAAAATAATAATATATTATCAAGTTGAGTGAAGATGAATAGCATTTTCCTACTATCAAAATATTGCTCTAATATTTCTGTAACTTATTTATAGTTTTGCAGCTCAGTAAATATTTGAAGAATACATTTCTCACTGTTAAATTGTTGTCTTATCGTTATGAATTGCTCTCTTTTATTACATTTGATGTATTTTCTGATTTCAAACTAAGAATTAATCATTATTTGTTCCAGAATACTACATTTCCCCTTCAATATTTCAGGTTAATGTTTTAAATTTTACTGATGTAATGGCTATGATTTTCAACCTCATCATATTTAATGCTATGATTTCCATTTCATTGTTAGATTATTTAAAATATTTACTATGAAGCTTTTATTTTTCAGAATTCTTGTGGAGATAAGTATTTGTAAATAGCTAGGTTTTATTTTTCGTGTTTTCAGTCTGATAATTGGAAGGCTTGTTCAAGCAAAACTAATGTGAAAATGTTCAAATGTTTTAAACCACGAATAATTTAATAATATCTTTCTAGTGTGAATCATAGTAACTTCATGATTTGGGGAAATAAACTTTAAACTTTTTTCACAGGGCTTGATTTTAATCTTCAAATATTTACACAGGGTCTAAATGTATTGAAAATAAATTTGACAAGACAGAAATGTTTACTATACACTTAAGGCTTGTAGAATAAGACAAACAGAAAAATGAGACACATCATAAATGATAGGCATGCTTTAAAAATTGTTTACATTTCCCTTTTATTATGAACTGCTATATCCTCTTGCAGGTGCAGCATGCCTGTTCTGACAGACCTAACTGAATTTGAATGGCCAACAGCAACAAAAATCAGATCATGTAATCTATAGAATATCACAAAGAAGAAATGAATTCATAGACCTACTTTCAAGAAGTAAAAAAGGAAACATCTTAAAATAATTCAAAATTTCTTTTGTTCTTGAAGAAGTTAAGAATATTATAGAAGCAATTGGAAACATTGGTTAATATAATTTTGTTACATAGGGAGGGAAATATAAATACAAATGAGAAAATAAATACAAATTGTCCTTTTCCTTAAGCGTGTTCAAAGAGAGATGCTTTTGACTTGACAATCTTGTGAAAGCCTACCCATGCATTCATTCTCTTTCTCACACTCAGTATAATTTTCAATAAATTGGATGAGATACTCAACACTTTATCATAAAGTAGGATTTGACTTGGATGACTCTAGGATAATATGAGTGTGTGACGTGGGGGTGTTTAAGGTAGACTAAGCTTAGCTATGATGTTCAGAAGGTTAGGTCTATTAAATACATTTTCAACTTAGGATATTTTCAGCTCTATGATGAGTTTATCAGCAAATAATCCCATCCTAGGTCAAAAGTATCTGTGGCTAAAGCAGAATTCCTCTATTAGTTTCTTGTTTCTGTGCAACAAACTACCACTAACTTGGTAGCTAGTGGTGTGTGTGTGTGTGTGTGTGTGTGTGTTTTAGACATATATTTCAGTTTCTGTAGGTCAGAATTCCACCACAGGGTGGCTGGATACTGTACTCAGGGTCTCACTGGGCAGAATCCTTCTCTCAAGCTGAGGTGGGGAAGAATTCATTTCCTGGAAGATGGCAGACTTGAGGGCATTGATTTCCAGCTAACTGTTGCCTGAGAATCTGTGTCAGCTCCTAGAAGCCCACATTGTTCCTTGCCACTAGAACACCAAGAGCAATCCACAACAGGGATGTTTGCTGTCTTCCTGGCTAACTGGAGTCTCTGAAAACATTTTTGTAAGCAGAGGAAGAAGCACTGCCTTTAAAGTGACCACCTCATTAGGACAGATGCAGGATCATCTCCAGTTTGCCATCTTACATAACGTAACTGGGGTGGGGGTGCAGTATCTCATACAGTTTCTCTCCACACACCGAGGAAAGGGGACTGTGAAAGGAAAGTTGTCTTATTTGTACTCATGGGATTTTACCTTACGGCGGAAACTGAAGGCACAGCCCTCCCAAGGATCCTTGACTTCCAAGAGAAGCATGTTTGGCCACAGCACACTGGCTGCAAGGAGAAGCACTAAGTTCAGCAGGGATACAAGCAGAGCTGGGGAAGAACATGGTGCACTGACTGTGGTGTGTCCTATGACAGAAGGGTGAGGCACTTTAATCAGCAGAGGATTTGCACACAGATTGGTTAGTGTTAATGATTTTGATGGGCCCTGTAGCATAGGGCAGTCTCTGATCTTTTGTCTGCCTTGTTCTGGGGTGATTTAGGACAGAGAAAACATTGACTTGTTTTATGAGAATTGGATGATGGTGGTGGTTTGAGGTATGCACGCTGGATTATTTAACTTGTGTATGAAGTGCAGGTTCAAAGGCAGGTAATTTACTGTGCTTAAATGTTTCTAGAAATTAGCTACAAAATAGACTTGAAGGGTGGTCTCTCCATGACTAGCAAGGTTCCTAAAATGTTAAACCATTAAAAATACAAGAAAATGGAATCATGATTAACACAAGTGTCATGAACATCTCTTAGAATTCTACCAACTAGAATTTCAAATAAAATTTGTAAACAGCTTTTATGATAATTGAAGGAAAGCAACATTGTTCAGTGGAATAATTATGAACAAAGAATAAGATAACTTAGCAGTGTGATTTGGGAAAATGTTATTATTCTAAGAGTTACTTTATAGGTAAAATAAATCTAATAGTACATGTGTCATAAATTTGTAAGACTAAGTAAAGAGGTGTATTTCAAGTGTGTACTATAGTGCCAGGACTCTAATTTTGCTCCAAAATTATAAATATAATTATTATTATTCTCATTTCACTATATAAACTTCATTCTTCTTACCAGATCATTTCATTTCATTTTCTCTTTATTCTTTTATATATCCATAAATCCTAAATTAAGGAACTCCTGGTTTTATGGTTTTACAAAGGAGTAAAACTAGGAACTATAATTTTATCTCAAAATAACTTCTCTATTAACAAAGATAAGTATCTGTAATTAAACATGGCAAGAGCATAGACTAAAAATTCCTTGTTTTTTTTTTCAAGTTTTAAAACAGCCTTCTAGCTTTTTAGTTAACAGATACTGCAGTAAGACAGCCATGAAAGCTTTAGGGCTCTGCAGAAAGCACACATATTAATGATCACTCCTGAAGAGCTCAGGGAAAAGGGCTTAGTCAGCCTTAAAGGGTAGAGTCAGGGGCTACTCAAAGACATTTCCTAGACTCCTGTAGAGGCCTTCTCAACACTAAGCAACAGCATTTTGGGAAGCCCTAGTTAGCTGTTTAATGAGCAAGAAGTCAATATTTGTTTTATGAAATCACTGTGGTTTGGGTATTGGGAACTTCATGCAATTCAACAGTTTAGAAAAAAAACAGAAGCAGTCAACTTCAAATAGTTTGACATAAGTCATGACGTCATGAATACAAATAGCCAAGTGTTGTGTAGGACTCTTAGGGCTTCCTGGGTGTAAGCCTTTCTTGGGCTTCCAATGGTAGATACAGGGGTGGGTTAAAGAAGTGTTAGAAGTTGATACAGACCCAGTCTCTTGCCATCCCAAACCATTTAAATAGTAAATCTTAAATTCTTCTTCTTATACTGGGAACTAAAAATATATTATAAGAAAGTGAACACTCACAAATGAGGAAAGAAGGGAGAGGGACTATGAGTGTACTCATAAGATTCTCTATCCAAGACGCAAGAAAAATAAATTGGGAAATTGGAGGGGAAAAAGTTCAATCATTGCAACCTATAGAGTCATAAATCCCTTCTGATGAGACTAAGGTTTCACAGTACAAAGCAAAACAAAAATGAGCACAACATTTTGAATTTAGAACAATATTCTGTGGACAAGAGTAAGTTCAATGGCAGCAGAGATTCTGATCTGGCAAAAATGGCAGCAATGTGAGTTCTATTTGCAAAGCTCTCAGAAACACGATGAGCTTCACACAGAGCAAGGGATGAAAGTGCTGAGCCAATTTTACTTAGATTCAAATGTCAGGATGACATAAATTGATTTCTGGATTATATTAGTAAAAACCTGAATTTTATAAGGCTTGCATTATAACCAAATTCTGTGATTTTAAACTATGCTCCAATGAGTAAGTAAAAAAAAAATCTATGGGCATGCATATTTGGGTGTTGGTTGTAGTTTCACCACTTACTAGTAGTTCCATTATTTAAAAACTCATTGCCTCTTTTGGAAACTTCAGTTTTCTCATCTATGAAATGTAGATAATTTTGCCAATCACACGTTGCTAATTATTTAAACAGTAATAGGATGTCTCAAGGTCATGAGTAGTCAAAGAACATAAGACTATAAACTTTAAAGTGTTTTCTTGTAGAATTGAATCAATGTTTTGATAAGAATTTATGAAGAATATGTCAAAAGTTTAGCAGGACCTCATACCTGAAAATCTATGTGCTGAATGGAAATAATAGATATTCTTGAATATAATTAAAAGTAATTAAACATCATCAAAATACTATAAAAATAATTTTTCTCCAAGCTACCAATGATTTAACCTAATATATAAAGTTTACTGTTTCATAGCCAATTAAAAAAATGAGATCTCTAGTTATTTTAAGGCTAGTAAAAGGATTAATTAGTAAAAGTGAATAAAATATTTATGGTGAGAAATCAAGTTGCCCATTATAAAAAAACAAGATTATTTCATAAATTTGAGGCTGTTTTCAATAGTTAGTTTAAAATATTCCAAAACAGTCCGGGCGTGGTGGCGCACGCTTGTAATCCCAGTACTTTGGGAGGTGGAGACCGGAGGATCCGGGTTCCCGGCCAACCTCAGCTCTCTCTCTCTCTCTCTCTCTCTCTCTCTCTGTCTGTCTCTCTCTCTCTCCTGTCTCTCTGTCTACTTAGTGAGGCCCTCCGCAACTTCGTGAGACCCGGTTTCAAAATAAAGTATAAAAAATAGGGCCGGGGGTGTAGCGCGAGGTAGAACGCCCCTGGGTTCAATCCCTGGTACCGCAAAACAAAATAAAATAAAATATTCCAAAACAGTATTGAGCATATTCACAACTTATTCTTTAAACAAACATCATTATTGAAAACCAAGTATCTGTCAAAAATTGTGTTAAGTCATTGGGATGTAATGATGGAGAGAACATGGTGCAGACCTATCAGATTAGAAAGCAGAATTCCTGCAATTCATAATTTGAAAATCTGTGGTAAATCAGTAGTTTCATGACATGATGCTACATGCAAGACTATAAGACAGAAAAGAATGCATAATCAGGAAAGAATGTCACTCCACTGATTTAAAAATGAGCCACAGAAATATGGTCCACCTCTTCATATTCCAGCATTTTTAAATGGCAACAAATACAACATTACTTTTTCCAATAAGTACTTCCCTTTGTCTTGTTGTCAAGTGTATGATAGGAAATTTAAATTAAATTCAAAGTATATCATGTTACAGATTAAGGTGCTCCATATAAAGAAAAAAAAGCACACTGAAAAGTTGTTATTGCTTTGATGAGTTGAAGATATTATACTGGACAGAGAGCAGGAGAGACACTGTCTCAGTGTGCAGGAAGTCTATCCTTCTAATACATTCATAGCACCGTGTTGAGCACTGAAATAGAAATTACAACTGTGCTCAGCAAGGGTATTTTAATGAAAGAAGGTGAGACAAGAATACATTGAATTTTGTTAAAAGATAGGAAGAGTAGAGCAGTTCAAAATTGTAGGTAGTTTAGTCTTGATAGTGTAATTTCATCCTTTCAAGAAATAAAACATGAATTTCATTTTGCTTTTACCCTGGATTATAGTAAAGGAGAAATTTAAGAAATATAATAAACATCCAAATAAACCTAATTGCCATAGTGCATCACATAATATGATCATTTTCTTTTAATTTATAAAACTCCAGACTATTTTATTACTGCAAATCTAATTACACTGAAGTTAATTTTTACTGTCTAATTTACATTTGTTTAGATCCAGAGAGTTATTACTGGGAATTATAAATACCTAGAGCAAAAACATGATGGTATGTTAGATGAAAGTGCATGAAGGATGTAAATTTCCTATGTATGGTTATAAACTATTTTTTCTTTTGGAATTTGTATGAAAGATTAAAAATAAACAGTACAGTTTTAGCAGTTATTATTATAATTTCATTTTACTTCACAATTCTATTAAGCAAAATTTAAAGTAGTACCTGTAATATAATACAAACAAAAAGAAGAACTCTGGGTGATGACTATTTTTCTGAACTACATATTTAAGTAGTACTTAAGCACTTAGATTTTTACAATAAACACTTAGTTTTTTTTTCATGAAACCAAAGTTAGAAATATCATAATTTGTTACATTTCCCTGTGTAGGCTTAAAACATGTATTTTCTCAAGTAATAATGGTAGTATAAAAGTTTGTGGTAAATGTAATAAAGTAAGCTATGATGTTAACTGAATGAATGATTCTTCTTTAAAACTAATGAAAAAATAGGACCTTAATCCCACAGAGAAAAACAACATATAAAATTGGTATATAAAAAGAAAATCTCATTTGGAAATCTTTTTCAATAATAATGAAGAAGTTTATTAGATTTCTTACATGTGTTCTGTATTATGCCAATTTAATGTGATTATTGAAATAGATTATAAAATTTGTCTGTCTTGATGAGTAGGTCTCATTACCATATTTATTGTACATTTTCCTCCCTTTACTGTAAACATCCTGAACTGTCATTCACACTTTACTTGCTGTTTGCATTTTTTCTTGTAAAAGCTTTATGGATATGTAATTAACATATCATATAATTTAGACCAAATGAAACTGCCGGCCATGAACAGCCTGTCCACTTTATGTCCACTGTCAGCTCTAGGCAGCCTAAGGTGTAAATTCTGACTCTATAGATTTTTTTTTATTCTGGATATTCTACTTAATTTATAAACATGAGGCATGAATTTTATCACATGATTTTTCTGTGTCAACTGACCTGATCATATCCTCCCCTCACTATATTGATCTACTCTATCAATTGATTTTCAGATTTTATGGCAACTTGCACCCTTGGAACAAACCCCCTTGGTCATTTTGCATAATATTCTTATGTTTTGGGATGAAGTTTTCTAGGACTTTTGCATTTATATTTAAAAGAGATAATGGTCCCAAGTTTTCTTTTTTAATGACACTTCTCTCTGGTTTTGTTATACTGTAATATTGGCCTCATAGAATGTGTTGAAAATTACTTTCTTCTATTTTAATTTTTGGAAGTATTTATGAATAATTGATTTTAATTTTTCAAGTGCTTAGCAGAATTCATCAATAAAGCCATTTGGCTCCGAGATTTTTCTCTTAAAATTACTAATTAAACCTCTTGTTATAGATCTATTCTCATGTTTCATATATCTCAGGAGTCAGTTTGGGTCCATCTAAATGCCTGTCATATAATTATGAATTTGGTTTTTGCTCCAAGTCAGTGGCACTCAGATGATAAAAATGGTAAGAACCATGGCCTGGAAGATTATATCTTGTTCCTGGTCTCTCCTCTCCTCTCCTCTCCTCTCCTCTCCTCTCCTCTCCTCTCCTCTCCTCTCCTCTCCTCTCTTCTCCTCCCTCTTCTCTTCTCTCTTCTTTTTTCTCTTTTCTCTTTTTCTTCTTTCTTTTATTCCTTTTCTTCCTCCTCCTCTACCTTCCTCCTCCTCCTCCTCCTCTTCCTTTCTCTCTCTTCTTCCTGGCTGCCATGAGATGAATAGTTTTCCTCGACCACACCCTTCCATCATGATGTTTGGCCTCACTTCAGGCCCAGAGAAATGGAGCTTACCAAACATGGACTAAAACCTCTGAAACTGTGGGCCAAAATAAAATTGCCCTCAGTGAAGTTGTTTCCTCAAGTATTTTGTCACAGCAATGAAGAGCTGACTAACCCAGTAAGTAAAGTGAGTTCCTACTACACTACTCATGTCAACAGGGTAGATATGAACAGGTTATGAGCTATTCCTGCCTGTAATCTTCATAATAGTCAATAGCATGATATTGATGGCAAAAACAACTATAATTTTATACTAGAAATATTAAAACTAGCATAGGCACATACTTTTAAAAAAACTTGTGAGATTTCCAAAAAATATATTAAGATTTAAGTTGATAAATTAAAAATCTAAAGTAAACTTTAAGGAGGGTGAGGGATTTCTCAAAAGCATTGTAGTATGGGGTGGGAAAGTAAAACAAGGATGAAATACAACCTTTATCAGAATTACCATCAGTGCTTATTAGCGATGCCAATTCCTGGGGGTTAAGATTTGCTGGGACAGTACATTTTAAGGACAATATATTGAAATAAGCATTTGTATAAGATCTCCAGGTAATTTTTATGTATACTGAAATTCAAGAACCACTGTCCCAATCTAGTCTGTGACCAGGTACTGTATAGCCAGTACTGGTCTGTCAGTATAGACTGTACTCTTTGTGACCGTATAGAACCTATTAGGTGAAAAATGAACTTAATTGCTGAAAATAAAAATAAAAATATATTTTTTCTTTATCCACTTATAAAACTTGTCAGGCAGAACTGTGGGATCTGTGGTATGCAGAACAAAGTACCCTTTAATAAGCTATATCCATTCCTACACAAATAAAATATGTGAGGTGTCTTTTTACTTAATCTTTTCCTAAAATATTAGTTTTTATTAAAGACCTGCAGCATATAACATAATCTAATTTGCTATGAATTATTATAAAAGATTGAGGCACACATGTTTTGGGTAATCTGGTTAATCAGTTGGTAACATTGGAGGAGATCATAAAACAAATCCGCCTCAGTATTTGCCATCACAAAACACTTGATATTTATTATACAATTACAGCTGAAAACTAGATCCATATATTCTGAATGTCAGTCAAAGAAAGGACCAATTAATTCATATGTGAAAATAAAGGACACATGCCTGTCTCAGTCCATTCAAGCTGCTATGATAAAGGAAAATGAATGGGGTCACTAACAATAGGCATTTATTTCTCATGGCACTGGAGGGAATGTCCGAAGTCCAGTTGCCTGCAGCTTCAGGGTCTTCTGAGGGGCTGCCCCTCCTCATACCTGGCGCTTCCTTGCTGAGTTCCATGTGGTGGCAGGGGCAAGGCTGCTCCTTTGGATTTCCTTTTTGAGGGCACTAATCACATTCACAAGGGCCCCACCCCCATGACATAACCACCTTCTAAATGTTCCACCTCCTAATGCCACCACATTGGGGGTTATAAAGTTTGGGGGAACACCAGCATTCAATCCACTGGAGGGCTTACTGAAAGTTCTACCTATACATTGTGGGGCAAGTTGGGGACGAATGTTCAATGCGTCATCTTTGCACATTTCATTTTCACCAAAATTATTTCTGGATCTTCACTAACACTTGCCAAAAAATAAAAAAGAGGGTGACAGAAGTTTCTGAATTCTAGACAACTACAACCTTCTGTGCAGGTATTTTAAGTTATCAAGAAAAAGTGGTTGCTAGAGATGAAAACCAGTGGCTATTATGAAGTTCTTCACTTTTACCAATTTTTTTTTTTTGTGGTACCGGGGATTGAACCCAGGGGCGTTCTACCTCTGCGCTACACCCCCGGCCCTATTTTTTAGCTCTCACATTTTGGTATTTGGTCCATCTAATGTTATTTCTTATATACAAAATAAGGGCCCAACTTCATTCTTTTGTATGAATATATATATATATTTGAAATTTTGATATATGTCAGGGTATCAACATCATACATGCACACATTGCTCATTTAGCCCTCCCTCCAATCCCACCCTATTCCCTCCTCCTTCCCTCCCTTTCATGCTCTGGACAGTGATTGAGTCTTTTATAAGTTTGTGTATGTACATCATGTGCTATAGTGTGTTTCTCTCCACCCCCCTCCCAACTCCCTCAGTTAGGTCACCTTCTTTGTCCATCTAAAGATTTCTTCTTCTTCCCTTCTAAGTCCCTTCTAAGTAACATTCTATCTTTGAGCTACACCCCAGCCCTATTTTTTTTAAATAGTGTCTCACTAGGTTGCTGAGAGTCTCACTACTTCCTGAGGCTGTCCTCGAACCTGTGATCCTCCTGTCTCAGCATCCCAAGTACTGGGATTACAAGCGTGCGCTGCTGTGCCTAGCTCTTCTCCTATATTTAAATGGATAGTGCAGGACACAGAAAAAAAAGAAAAAAAATATATATATATATGAAGATGATGTAGACTTTGCTTTAGGTCTTGGTGAGTAGTATATTTCCCTCTAATATTTTATTTTTAAAATTTAACTACTTATTATAAATTGACTAATTATGGTTATATAACATTTTAAAATATAATGTGCTTCATATTTATGAATACAATGTGGAATAACTGCATCGAGCTGATTAACACATCCATCACTTGAAATATTTACCGTTTTTTTGTGGTGAGAAACATTTGAAATTCACTCTCCTAATGATTCTGAAATGTACAATAGATTATTATTTACTATATTCATCATGTTGTACAATATATCACAAAGAAAAGAAAATGTATTACCCCTACCTAATTGAGTCTTTGTGCCCATTCACCATCAAGTTTTCACTTCTTAGTTGCTGGCAACTAGGAAGTGATCTTATTAGAATCTTATTAGAATAAGATCTTATTAGAATAAGCCTGGAGTGAGTACCTCAGTTATCCAGTTGGCCTACATGAAGCATAAACTAGACACATTTACCAGTAAACAAAAACAATGTTTTATTTATTTGTATTTTTAGTTTTTGTTTTTTAAATATATTTATTGGTGCATTATATTTTTATATAATGCACCAATAAATAATTGTGCACACCATAATTTAGTTCACAGTGATAGTGACATACACGCACACAGCACTTGGTGAACTTTCTCCCAGTTCCTTCTCCAGTCCCTGCCTTCCACATATTGGTTGAGATTGGCATTGGTATTCTCACATATGTATATAATGTCAATGGGAGTGATTCCTTCATTAATTCTCCCTCTCCCTCACATCTTCCCCTAGACCACCTCCCCCATTCCACTGGAGTTTCTCCTCCATTATCTAAAGTCCCTCTGGTATTCCAATTATTCCCTAGCTACCCCATATGAGAGAAAAATATGACCCTTCATTTTCTGTGACTGGATAATCTCACTTAACATAATGTTCTCCAGGTCCATCCATTTTCCTGAAAATGACATTATTTTGTTCTTTATTGCTGAGTAGAATTCCATTGTGTGTATATCTCTTAGTTTTGTAATCCAATCATCTGTTGATGAACACCTAGGTTGATTCTATAATTTGGCTATTGTATTATTATACTATTCTTATTTCAGTCCCTTTGGAAAGATGCCCAGGAGTGGTATAGCTGGATCATATGGTGAATCCATTCCCAGTTTTTTGAGGAATCTCCACACTGATCTCCATAGAAGTTGTACTAATTTATAATCCCACCAACAGTGTAGAAGAGTTCCTGTTTCCCCACATTCTCACCAGTATTTATTGTTGTTGAACTTATTGATGATTGTCATTCTGATTAGGGTTAGATGGAATCTCAATGTAGTTTTGATTTACATCTCCCTGATTGCTAATGATGTTGAACATTTTTTCATATATTCATTGGCTATTTGTATCTTTTCTTCTGTGAAGTGTCTATTTAGTTCAATTGCTCATTTCTTGATTGAGTTTATTTTTAGTGTTAAGTCTTTTAAATACTTTGTATATTCTAGATATTAGTCCTCTATCAGAGGAGTAGCTGGCAAAGATCTTCTCCAATTTTGTAGGCTGTCTAATAAGACTCGTGATGGTTTCCTTTGATGAATAGAAACTTTTTAGTTTAATACCATCTCATTTACTAATTCTTGTTTTAATTTCTTGAGCTTTGGGGTTCCTATTGAGGAAATTTCTACATGTGCCTATATGTTGGAGTGTTGGATCTATGCCCTCCTCTAGTAACTTCAGAGTCTCTGGTCTAATTTCTAGGCCTTTGATCCATTTTGAGTTGACTCCTGTGCAGGGTGAGAGGTAAGGATTTAGTTTCATTTTTCTAAGATGGATTAGCAGTTTTCCCAACACCATTTGTTGAAAAGGCTGTCTTTTCTCCAATGTGTTTTTTTTTTTTGGCACCTTTGTTAAAAATCAGTTGGCTATTAGCACATGGATTTGTTTTTGTATCTTCTATTCTGTTCCATTGGTCTATACGTCTGTTTTTGTGCCAATACATTGCTGTTTTCATTACTATAACTCTGTAGTACAATTTGAAGTCAGGATTTGTGATGCCTTCTGCATGGTTCTTATTGCTGAGAATTGCTTTGGCTATTCTGGGTCTTTTGTTTCTCCATATTAAATTTAGGACTAATTTTTCTAGGTCTGTGAAGAATGACATTGGTATCCTTATAAGGATTGCATTGGCTCTGTAGATCGCTTTTGGTAGAATGGCCATTTTAATAATACTTATTCTGCCTCTCCAAGAGCAAGGGAGATATTTTTGTTTTTTTTAAAAAAACTAGCTTTATCCATTTTTCTGGAGTGTCCAGTGTTGATCAAATCTGTACCAATACCCATCTATATATTCACTTTCATTACTCACCGGCTACTGTTTATACTTGACAACTTTGTTTTCTCTAATTTCCACTATGTCCTGCTCTATAATCAGGCTCTCATGCTCTAGGGACTGATACTGAAGTAGTGTGTGCACCAAAGTACTGAAGAAGCCACCTCTTCCAATTTGCTCCCTTCTCTGGTGGGAATGATGTGACAACAGATTCAATCCCTACCTTTTTGGATTCTTACCAGTTTATTAATGCCCTTGCCTGCATTTGGTGATTCTAATCATTAATTTGCATGTAGATTATCATTATCATTGAATTTTGATAGAAATAACTACCAAAAGATGTGGATTGCCAAGTTTTAACTTTTTTGATAAATATTCAGTATTCACATACTTTTGTGTCTGCACATACCCATTGCAGCAAATTTATAGGACAGAGAAATACTTTGATGAGGTTGCAGATGAATTTTATTAAATCACTAGGTCAACTGAAGCTCACAAACCAATTGCCATTCTAGAACCTGGGGGCTTCCAAGTAAATTCAACAGTACTTCTAATATTGGTATTCAACTAATTGGTTAGTACAGGTTGAGTATCTCTTATTCAAAATGCTTGGGACTAGAAGTGTTTTGGATCTTGGACTTTTTTGTATTTGGGTACACTTGCATATATGTAATGTGATATCGTGGGGATGAAACCCAACACTCAACACAAAATTCATTTTTGTTTCATATATACCTTTGCACATAGCCTTAAGGTAATTCTATACGATGATTTTAGTGCACCTGTGTTTTGACTGAGACTCATTCCATGAGGTCAAGTGTGATATTTTTTTCCACTTGTGGCAATATACAGATGCTCAAGTTTAAAATTCTGAAGCATTTCAGATTTTGAACTTTTAAGTTAGGGATGCTCAACCTACAAAACATAAATTCTCTCATTTATGAGACATTCACTAAGTCAACCAATCAACAATTATTGAAAAATCTGCTGTGTAGCAGACCCATCACTTAAGACCATAACAGTGACCAAGATATGAGCAAGGTCCCCCAGGGGCTTCCAACCTGGTCACTGGTTAAAAACAAGTACATATAAAATAAAAGCACAGTGTGATGTGGAGAAAGTGGGAGACAGCATAAGGAGGCTCTCATCATCTTTTTTAAAGAAGTCAAGTTTTCTGTGCTAAGCTGAGATCTGATGGAAAACAGGATAAGTACTCCATTGGTGTGAGGAGAAGGTTGAGGCATGAGAACATGCAGGGACTGACCTCCGGAATTCATAGAGATCATGCAGTGGATCATTTGAGCTCCATCTTCAGTCAGAAACTGAAGTGATATATATTACTGGTAGTGCATGCACTGTTCTAAAAGTTTTCCTTATTTTCAAGTTTGGTTTATTTGTATGGTAAGCAGATAAAGGTTTATGTTCAAATGTTTAAATGCCCTATTGGAGTTTCCTTCGTTGAGAGGAAGCCTTGGGGACATGAAGTAATGGCGCTGCAGGTGGAATCCAGCGTCAAATGCACTTAGAGAGCTGCTCGTAAGTTCCTCAGTGCTCAGACGAGGAGCTGAGAGATCAGCCTGAGTATCCCAAGACCACATAAAAATCTCAGTATCTGTCTCAAGTGTCAGATTCAACCACTGAATGCCTGAAGCCTGGTCCCAGAGAGCAACCTGGCTCTTATTTTTTTCTTCTGAGCTGTTTCTGATTTATCAAGTCTTTGTTTGTTCCTCTGAACAAAAAAACCCAGCATCTTAAGTATCTTTATTGATCTGGAGGGATCTTTAATGCATGGTTAATGGATTTGTGAGGTATATTAGGATTTCTGGGAATTATTTGAATTATCCTTAGAAATTCTGCATCATGAAACATCTCTTTGGTAGAGCTAAGCCATATGGGAGGGTTAAATTAATTAGATGGCTCCTCATCAGCCAGAGGGAGATTAGGATTCACAGGAGATGAAGCTGCTGGCTCTGGTAGGCCAGAGCTCCCCTCCTCTGTCCAGTGGCTTGAAGATGCAGTGATGCCAGGGGAGACCCCCTATCGGATGCCCACAGGCACGTTGCTTAGTGCTACCTGTTTCTGTGAGATGCAGGGCCTTTGTAGTGGACTAGGTCTAACAAATTGTATCGACTCACCTGCAGCAAATGCTGAGAACTACTCACTCCCATCATGCCCACCTCACACTGATGGACTTGCACGTTGAAGAAAGGGCATTGTAAGCAGTAAAAAATACTTTATATGATATTCGTTAAACTCTGTCAAAGCCAAGACACAGCACAGAACTGAAGATATGCAGAATTCATGAAGTGGGGTCTCACCTTTTGACAAGGAAGTTTGCTACTTTTAACTTGGAACCAAACCCTTGACCAGAGAAGAGAGGAATATTTGTATTTAAGAAGGAGCTGAAAAATATTTTTAAAAGAAGAAGGAGCTGATAGCTGGGTGTTGGTGATGTATGCCTGTAATTCCGGTACATGGGAGGCTGAGACAGGAGGATTGCTCGTTTGAGGCCAACACATGATTACTTAGTGAGACTGTGTTTATTTCAAAATAAAAATAAAAAGGTCTGGGGGTGTAGCTCAGTGGTAGAACCTCCCTGAGTTCAATCCCAAGTGCCACACATATCTTCTCTCTTTCACACACACACACACCACACACACATACACACGCAAACACACACACACACACACACACACACACAGAAGCTGATGAACAAATTTAAATTAAATAAAGTGATTAGATAATACTTTTTGTGTGTAATACTGGGAATTGAATCCATGGACGCTCTACCACTGAGTTGCAACCCCACCCCTTTTTATTTTTTATTTTTTTTTTATTTTGAGACAGGATCTTGCTAAGTTGCCCAGGCTGGCCTCAAATTTATGATCCTCCTGCCTCAGCCTCCTGGGTAGCTTGGATTACAGATGTGTACTACCATGCTTGGCTTAGGTGATACTTTTTGATATTTAAATACTGTTTAGATCCTGGTCTTAGGAATTTTCATGTTCCATCTCTCTTGACATATATGTATTTCTATGAGAAAAGTAATAGCATTAATTTAATTTTATATTGGAGGACACTGATGTTGAGCAATAAGCAATTTTTCTAAGTCTCCATTTATGATAAGTTCAAGATTATAGCCATTGTACTGTCCTGACTCCCTTTGCCTAAAGGTATGCAGTAATTCTTTCCTCATCCTACCTAGTTTACTCACTATCTCATTCATTCATTCATTCATTCATTCATTCCCATTTCAATTCATTCGCTAAGTTCAGGAGATTGCACATACGGGGCACCTCTCTGAACAACCTCACAGCCATTCTTTCCACCAGCTCCATCCACTGCACATTGAAGCTCTGCCAGGGATCAGTGGCAAGCAGAGCAGCATGGGGGATTGAGATAGAAGGAAACATGGATTCTGCCCATCTTGTTTCAAAGATCAATGGGAGAGACGCAAAACCAATAGCATAGCAGCATGTGGTCTGTTCCCCTATGAGAATGTGGGGCTAAGGTGGGGCAGAGAGCTGGAAGGAACAGGAGCTCAGGGGAGGTGGGGATCCGCCTCCTCACAGCTGTGTGGTGTATAATCAAAGCATCTAGGGTCTGAGCCGGGAGGAAGCCTGTGTAAAGAGAGGGAGCCAATCTGTGTATATATAAAAAAAAATCCTTCAAATACAGCTGGGTTGATAAACACATCCTGTGAGTGGACATTTGATTTCTTTAACAAGAGATAAGAAGAAAAAATTAAAAATATTTGCACAGACTTTGAAAGCCTATGAATCCCCAGGCCTTGGCTCTATTGACTACATAGCTTCTTTATTATATTTTTGTCTGAAAATAATTCTCCTTGTGAACACCATCCTCACGTATGTATTCAATATTCTTTACATGCTGGCCAAATGATCTGTAGTAGAGATCTATTAGGCTTCTCCAAAGAAAAAGAACCAAAGTATAAATAAGATGTGTGTGTGCATATATATGTATGTGTGTGTATATATGTGTTGTGTGTGTGTGTATACTATATATATACAATATACATACAATATATATACTATATATATACACTCATACATATATGTATGTGTGTATGTATATGTGTGCATATATATGTGTGTATATAATACATGTATGTGTATGTACAATACATTGTATATACACATACACACATACAAACACATATATACATACATATATGTATTTAGCTATATATATCTTTAACCAGTCCCACCCATTGACACATAAAGTTAGCTATCAGAAGTGGTTCTTGGATTATGGCCTAGTGACTGAAGGATTAAGACCATCTGGGAGTTGTTTGCATGCACATTTGGAAGCTCCACTCTGCATCTCCCTGCTCAGAAACTCGGTGGGGCCCAGCAACCAGTGCTTTTAGGAGCACCCCAGTCAATTTTGAAATGAGCTAATGTCTGGGTACCATGTCAACGGAATGGCTCCGGGTTCCCTGTTCTCTTCCACTCCCATTAAAGCCCACCTGGTCAGAGGAGAGAGGCATCATTTGGGGGTTTCCTGCGACTTGTGTCTGCACTAGGAGAATGACATGACCTTTGAGCTCAAGTAACTGAAACATCTATTCTTTGGTAAAGACTATTTTCAAGGTGGATATTTAATATGCTATTCATAGGAAGTTCTGAGGACTGTTGACAAGCTACCTTAAGTAACTTGTTAGTAACTTCATGGAGGAACACACCAATTCTGAACTAGATTTCAAAATATCCATGTTTTTGTGCTGGGACCACCACACATCCAGGTGTGCTGCCTTTGTGACATCAGATAAGTACCTGGAACCTTGAGGTAAGCTGTCCCTTACATGAACATTGCCAGGTCAGTCCTCTTCAGATGTTTGAGGGCAAAATGAAAGAAAAACATGAACTAAAGCTTTTGCTACATTTTTTGGGATACCATTAAAACACTGATAGAACAGATATAGGGAGACAGGTTAACTTCAATACTAGAACCTATTGAAGATGGAGTTGAAGAGAATGCATTGGTACTACGGAGGGCAGCAAGAGAGCAATGGAGAGGGGTTTTCCTAATATGTTCCTTATTTTAAACCATCCATTGGCAGGAAACTCAGGTAGCAAAGCAATAAATAACTAGGTCTCTAGGTGATCTTTACTCCTGGTGGTTTGCACTGACATTGACCAAGAGTCAACAGATGAGAGGCCAGAAGACTCTTAAGAAAATGAACTGGGAGATTAAAAAAAATATCTCAATGACTGCTCAGACTGAAAGAAGAAGCCCTCTTGCAACTGAAGCCATGCACACAGAAGTTTGCAGGAACACCAAGCAGCTCACAGAGGGTGCTGTCCTCCACAGCTTGATGCAGGTTCTCATGGAGGCTACTAGGTTAGGGATCTTATACTAATACATCAGAGATAAGGGTTTTCTCCCTTCTGGCCAGGCAGGATTTTCAATAGCCACATTCTTGTTTCCCATCCCTCATACTGAATGGGAATTTTTGTGGCAATTGTTATGTTCATCTACCAACATTGTGGGGGTTGATATCATTTAGCTTGAGACTGAATTAAACTGTAGAGAATTGATTTCAATATGATGGCAATCTAGATAGAATTTAAGGTCCTCTCCCCCTTGGAGATGTACACACATTCCACGCTGAAGGACCAACATCATGCATGAGCAGTGGTTAGCCTGTTTGGTAGTCTGTAAACAGTAAATTGAAATAGTTGATGCCACTCTACTCCCAGCACAACCTGTGCTCAGATTTGTCTCACAGATGCAGGAAACCATGCCACATATCTACACCTAGCGAGGGTGTTCTTTATGGTGCTGGTTGATGGGGCTCTCTCTTCAAATTAAGAATAAAAGCAAGGTCAAGATCAGCGCTTGGTGGACAGTGGCTCAGCCTCCTTCTTCCAGCTTGGGATTTTTCCTGATTCCTGAAGGAGCCACAGCTGTCTGTAGTCATGAGGATGAAACACATAAGAAGAAGAATGACTGAACGTCCAATCAACCTTGGACTACTTGTGAATTTTTGACATAAGGAACAGGTTAAGCCCTTGGTGTTCAGGTAAGTGTGAGCTCGTTTCCCTATGACTTGAAGTGAAGGCATCACTGCATGACACATGTGAAATAGAAAGAGAATCCATCTCTGGTGAAGGGCAGTCATCAGGAAGCTTTCTACCTCAATTTGGACTTGGTGAGAACAAAGAAAATCTCCTGAAAACACCCTTCATTTGTCTTTTTTTTTTTTGGAAGCCTGATATTCACATTTTTACTACTTGCATGGTCCAGTAAACTTCAAACTGAGCTACTTGAAATCAATGTATTATGAGACTGGTTTTATCACTGGGATACCTGAAAAAAACCCTCAACAACAAAAAGCATTCTCAGAGATGAGACCCTTTCAAAGATGTGCTTATGATACAAATCAACAGTAAAAACATGGGGGCACATCCATTAAAATGACTGAAATCAAGTAGACTTAGGATGTCAAATGTTGGTGAGAATCATAAGCAACTAAAACTGTCATATGTTGTTGATGGAACAGAAAAATAGTGCAAATATGTAGAAAAATTGGCATTTTCTTATAATGTTAAAATAGAACTTCACAAAGACATGACAACTCAGTGAGTGTCTACACAAAAGAAACGAAAGCCAGTGTCCACTCAGAGAATGCTGTTGGAATAGGCATTTGCAGCTTTATTTACATTAGCCCAAACTGGATAAGAGTCAACGCAATGAGTCAGTCATGTATTGGGAGTGTGTGCATCCAATTGAATTACCTACCGTACAGCAATGACGTGAACAAAGTATTACTGCAGCCAAATGAAAGAAGCCTAGGTATATGTTGAGCATAAGCAAAAGATAGGAAAACCACTTGCTGTAGGTATTTGTAAAATCCCCAATAAAGGCAAATCTAACCTGTGGTAATAGAAGTCAGAATAATATCTGCCTCTAGGTGAAGGTAAGTTTAACTGGGAATTATTATAAAGGATATTTCTTAAATAATGATGGCTTCAGGGCTGTATCAATTTATTAAAACTCATCAAACTATATGATTTTTATTCCTTTTACTGTATGTAAATTATTCATCCTTTTAAAAAATTATCAAACATAGCACAGGGGTTAACTGACAGCATGTCTTAGGTAGAGTCATTAGGCAAAATAACTGTGGAATTAGATTTGGATTATTTTGGATAATCAAATTACAGGTGGGAATTATAAAAATAATCTTAAATGATTAAAGGCACTACAAAAGATATAAAAAAGAACAATGAAAAAGAAGCCAGGCCGTATGACCCCTGCTCAAGGCTGAAGTTCAAATTGTGAGGCATTTGGAAGCAGAAGAATAAAAAGAGGGAGGAAGAGAAAGAGGAGGAAAAGGAGGAGGAGGAAGAGGAGAAGGAGGAGGGCATATTTGGAAAAGAGTCAATCAGAGCTAATTAGCCTAAAATTTTCAATCATGTATAACTGCAATATGAATTATTAGATTACAAGATGCAGTTAAGGAAATTATCTAGAAAGAAGACCAGAAATATAAGATAGAAAATATGTGTAAGAAAGGTCAAGAGACAAGGCTGATAGAATGAGAAGGCCAAGCGATCCCTAACTCCAGGAAGATGAAGCAGAGAGTTTAGAAGACAAAAAGACAATGAAGAGATAATGGCTGAGAATTGTCTTAGATTGTTGAAGGTTCTGAATCTTGAAATTCAGAAGTTATAACATGACCCCAACCACCTGTACGCAGTAATGAAAAGTATGCAGGGATGCTTAGTTGTAGAGCATGTGGTCAGTAGAAGTGACATTCTTTTTTTAGGCGATCTGTAGTTTCCCATGGTTTTGATGGAGATTGACTTTTGAGATATGGAGGTGTGTAGTTGGGACTTATCTTTACTGTTTTGCTAGGATAAGCATGCTTTTTTGTTGGAGAGACTTATCTGTTTATATAATTAAGCACCCAACAAAGTGATAATGTATATTTCTGAAGCACCTGTTTAGAAAAACCAAGCCTATGTAGATATCAATGCATGCTGAAAAGTGTCTAAGAATCTATATGTAATTATTAACTTTAAATCACTATTGTATCCTTAATTATGTTTGTATTTTCATCCCTAATTTTATTTGTGCTTCTTTCTTTACATGTTTTTCTGATTAAATTAGCTAGAGATTTTTATTGCTATGATTTCATTCATCTATTTTGTTATTTTTAATTTTTCTATTGGTGCATTGTAATTATAAATGATAGTGAGATTCATAGTGATCCATTCATCTATTTAAAAATATTTTGTGCATATTTTAATTGGATATGTTGAAGAACCAACTTCTGGCTTTTAACGCTTTCTATCATAGATTTGTTTTTCATCTTATTAATTTCTGCTGGTATTTTATTTATGTTCTTCCTTTTCTTTTCTCCATTCAATTCTTTAGAGCTTAAGAAGGTTGTTAGGAATGTTTGTTTACAGATTTCAGTCTTTCCTAATAAAAAATACTTACAGGCTATATGCTTTTTTCTTCCAACAGCTGTTTCATTATAGCCCACTAGAACTGACATGTAATAGTTTAATTATTAGTCCCTTCTGAGTATTGTTTAGGCTCCCTGTATGAAATATTGGATACAGGAATGATTTACAAGTGTCTTCTAAACTCTTTGATTTAAAACATTGGTGCATTTAATTATTATCTTTTCTTTTCTTTTTTTTTTTTTGCGGTACCGGGGATTGAACCCAGGGGCGTTCTACCTCCGC
>PVJS01001062.1:0-36913 GCA_004027185.1 Glis glis | reverse complement strand
TATATTAGTATACGTAGGAATTGTATCTTTTTTTTTTAAATTAGGCACTCATCTAGCTATGGTTACATACCTAAACACATAGCTCACTTTCTATTCCAAAAGAGCTGCACTATGAGACCATGGATGGTTTGGTCTGGGATGTTTAGGACAAGTGGTATTCCTTGCTCTTATACACAAAGAGAAACATCTGATTTCTCTATGCACTGCTATTGGGCCTCTCTAAGAAATTTTAAAAATAGAACATAATTCCAAATAAGACACTGAATGAACCTAATCTATGGAGCTATTTAGTGTTGCATTTGTTAATGTAGCATAAATCTTTTAATTTAATAGCAATTCTGATTTAAGTATAGCAAAATCTGTTTTTCCCTCTAGTGATAATGAAATAACAGATTCATATCGTTTTCCAGTCTATTTTGAAATCATTATACCAAAATTATTTATCTGTACTGAGAACTGGTCCCTGTTAGTGTGACAGGAGACCAGAAACCCACATATTTAACACAGACTGTGGAAAGCATGTGATTTTGCTCATTATAAGTCCAAGTCAATTTCCCTTCATTTTCATTATTTATGATACATTTTTGAATATTTCAAACAGGCTCTTGGCCTTAGATTTTTGCCAAAATTTATAATGCAGAAGAAAGGTTTGTGGCTCTCTCTGGGGAAAAAATCATTGTAATGAAAATTCTTACTTCATTCTCTTTAGATTGTTTGATAAAATCTGAAGGGGAAGAAAGAAGAAAAATTAGCTCATTGATCTCACTCTTTCTGTCAGGTATTGTGTAAACTGTATTTTACAAGATCCTTATTATGATCATTACAGCTTTATAATATTGTTATCATCCATATTA
Organism: Glis glis; assembly: GCA_004027185.1. Classification (NCBI taxonomy): domain Eukaryota; kingdom Metazoa; phylum Chordata; class Mammalia; order Rodentia; family Gliridae; genus Glis; species Glis glis. Next base: position 36,059 of record PVJS01001062.1, on the reverse strand, counting down.
GCAAAATAAGTGATAACAATAAACCATCCCCTCCAATTTACAGAAATATTAACTGGTGAAACTCGCACTTGAATCAACAAATGACATGTACCAAGTCTTCATCCTTAATTTGAAGCCATCCATTTTTCTTACAGAGTCTGAGCATGTATCTAATGTGCATTGAAATGAATTCTAAAACCATCATGAGATTCTCGCCTTTCCCAGAAAAATCTAATGGAGAGTTCTTAACAATAAGTTTTCCTCTAAGATAATTTATAATGAGTCACTTCCCTTGTGTAAAATTTCTTTTTTCCCCTTTTATCTTCTTTTATTATATATTGACAAATTACAGCCATACATATTTATGGGGTATGAAGTGGGATTATGATCTTCTAATACAACCTAAAATGACCGGATCAAGCCCGCAGCAATCTTCCTAGCTTCTTTCTTTTTTTTTTTTTTTTTTTTTGCGGTACCGGGGATTGAACCCAGGGGCGTTCTACCTCCGCACTACACCCCCGGCCCTATTTTTTTATACTTTATTTTGAAACCAGGTCTCACGAAGTTGCGGAGGGCCTCACTAAGTAGAGAGAGAGAGAAAGAGACAGGGAGAGAGAGAGAGAGAGAAAGAGAGAGAGAGAGGGAGAGAGCTGAGGCTGGCCACGAACCGGGATCCTCCCAAAGTACTGGGATTACAAGCGTGCGCCACCATGCCCGGTCCTTCCTGGCTCCTTGGAGACTTTAATATTATTGTTCTTTTTTTTTCTTTTGCAGTACTGGGGATTGAACTCAGGGGCATTCTACCTCTGAGATACACCCCCAGCCTGATTTTTTTTTTTATTCTTTATTTTGAAACTGGGTCTCACTAAGTTGCGGAGGGTTTCACTAAGTAGCTGAGGCTGGCCGTGAACCTGGATCCTCCAGTCTCAGCCTCCCAAGTACTGGGATTACAAGCGTGTGTCACCACGCCTGGCTCTAATATTATTGTTCTTAAATCAACTGATGCACCAATAAAAAAATCAGCAGTTCTCAGAATGGCATGACAACATTGTTCCAATAATTCCTAAAAACTATTTTGTAAATTATCTTCTTGAAGAAAGCATGAACTTGTAATTGCAATAAATTATTAGAAGAAGTTTTTTCTTCAAGTATATGGACATTGCTTGCACATATCTACATGAGTACCACTTACGCACATCATAACTCTGATTTTGCTATGTGGTGATCATTTGATTAGAAAAATCTAACTTTCAGGAATTTTATTTAGATAGCTTAAATTCATCCCACATAACATTTTGCTTGAGGTACTAAAAATATTGATAATTTCATAGACTTTGGCCTATGACTTTGGCCAAATATATAACTGTATGCTAATTGTACATTTATGACATGTATGCTTTTTGTTTTTTAAAAGTATATCATTCATTACTTTTATTCCTTGATATTTTGAATCATCATAAATTCTCCTTAATTCCTCTAAATTTATCAGACTCCTCTGAGTGTATCTGAAATGACTTTTTTTATATCAAGAAGTGATATATCTTGATTCAAAGACATTGACTGATTAAACATAGAATAATTTTCTCAAGTTTCAATAGAATTGGAAAATACATATCTGAAATTTACTTAAAATTTCCTACATTCAGATGATATGTCTTCTTCAAGATAAAGGTCTTTAAAAAAGTTAAGTATAAGCCGGGCGTGGTGGCACACGCTTGTAATCCCAATACTTGGGAGGCCGAGACCGGAGGATACAGGTTCCCGGCCAGCCTCAGCTACTTAGTGAGGCCCTCCGCAACTTCGTGAGACCCGGTTTCAAAATAAAGTATAAAAAAAAAATAGGGCTGGGGGTGTAGCTCAGAGGTAAAACGCCATTGGGTTCAATCCCTGGTACTGCAAAAAAAAAAAGTTAAGTATATAGTTTCTAAAGCACAAAAGTCTACTAAATTTACTAGATATTTAGATAATAATGCAATTAAAAATTCAGACTTCATTAGAAAAGTGAGGGCTTATGAAGCTTGTAATTTTACATTGAAATTTTAATAAAATGTGAAGATATGAATTCTTATACTTTTTCAAACCAAGCCTTGCAGTTAGTATAGGGTTCAAAATAATTTCATGGAGAACACAACCTGTGACAAAGTTAGGTACTAGGCTTTCCCATCCTCAAGCAGAGCTACGAGGGTTTTGTGAATGCAATATGACAATTGAAGTAAAAACTCTGCTGCTTCCAATAGAAAATGTGATTCCCACCCCTTCCTGACAAAGGGGGGCAGAGAACTCTACAAAGAGCTGAGAAAACACTGCTGGGGACTTAGGTAAAACCAGATGTTCAGGTATTTAATAATACTAATTCCTTAGCCAGAGATGCACCCTATGTCTAGGTGATTAGAGTCAGCTCTTCTATTTTGGGTTTTCAAGTGTGTCTTTGTTTTTCCTCACTTCAAGTTCCTCCTGACACTGGGAATTCAAGAGTGTCGGGGTAATGCTGCCAAACATCTGGAAGTCCTATTGCCCGGAAAATTCCAAATAGTGCAAGACTTCCAGAGCGAGGATGCACCTGTTTGCAGCGTGATGGTCTTCTTGTCCACCTGTGCCCTTTATGCTCAGGTTCACTGGCTGCTCATCAACAGCAACATTGGAAGAACAGCTGTTATAGACAGTATGTGAATGTTCTGGGGGAGCTGCCTCAGCTGTGTGACTGCTCAGGGGTCAAGGTTTCCTCCGCTCTCTATCCTAAGACCACACTTCTGGTGGTCTCCATCTCTAGGTGTGGATCTCTGAGCCCTGGTCCATACTATTTAGCCCAGAGTCCAAAGACCAGCAGCAGCAGCCACCATAAGACCTGGAAAAATAAAAGAATGGTGTGAGCATTATTAAAACACCAAAAAGAATGGTTAGGAAATGAAAGATTAGAAACAATTAGGGCATAAAAATATACTATTAGGTGATATTTCAAGTATGCAAAGCATACATATGAATACAGCACTGGTATTCTCAGACTTCATTTTCACAGGAGCATGGTCAGGTCTCTAGTAACAGTACAGACTACTGCAGGTCCGAGATGGACCATGATTCTTGTGTTCAGGTCGCACTTTGACAAACAATGAAGAAATAAAGAGATTGGAGTTTGGTGGTAAGAAATAAGGCCAGTGGATAGAAGGATGGCATTTCAGTGGCTTTAATCACTCAGGCTGTTGAATATGGTCATCTCCACTCACAAATAGCCCTTTCCTTTATGCGCATCCGGGAGACCTTCGTAGAGGTGTGGAATAGTAGGGGTCAGGTACATATGCTCCTATCCTGCCCCAGTTCTTGATCTCTGTGGGCAGGTGCTTGTCTGGCAGATTCTCAGGGCTTTGGTGAAGTGTTCCTAGTGCAACTGGTCTTTCTGTGTGGCCTCTTCTGCTGAATCTGCTGGTTCAAGTCATCTAGCCTCGACAATGTAGGGCATAGCTGTATGCTCTGGGACTATGAACTGCCCTCCATTGAACGGTTCCTCCAACCCAGGCTGAACTGTGCTATAAAAATTGATGGGCATAATTATTTTTTCAGACATTCTACAACTTGGCTATTCATTTTCTTTTCAAAGTAAAAAAAAATTAAGATGACAGTGACTTGCCAAACAAGTCATACTTTTTAGTTCATACTTTTGATATTTTTTAAAAATATGCAATCGCACTGTTGTAAATCAAATGTCACTTTGCATCATACTTTGTGGAGTATACTGAGATTTTTCTAGTGCTGTAGATCTTTGCCAAAAATAAATAAATGATGCAAGAGCTCTTGAAATAAAACTTATATATGACATCAAGTTGCGGCCTTTAATTAGCAGATATGCCCCGTAGAACATCTCTCAGGCCAATGTTTTCTCAACATAAGACCTCTTGGCTTGTTACTCAAACCATGAGGAATGTAGAAACCTCTCAACATGGCTTTCAACCAAGGTTGATATAGAAAGACATTTAGGTTTTAGGTTTTCAAATATATATGGATATATATATATATATATATATATATATATAGAGAGAGAGAGAGAGAGAGAGAGAGAGAGTGAGAGTCATACAAAAGAATGAAGTTGGGCCCTTATTTTGTATATAAGAAATAACATTAGATGGACCAAATACCAAAATGTGAGAGCTAAAATAAAACTCTTAGAGAAAAACCATAGGGGGGAATAAGGATGGCATCAAATGTCTTCTATGAAATAAAAAGCACAAAAGCAAAAGGAAAATAGATAGATTGAACTCTATAAAAGTTAAAAAGAAAAAAAATTACTTCTGTGTATGGGAAGGCATTATCAAGAGAGTGAAAAGACATTCTGCCAATGGGAGGCAATGTTTGTTCATTGAATATTTGATATGGGGTACCCAGAACACCTAAAGTGCTACAACTGAAAGAGATCAATGACAACCACCACAAATGACCCATCTTAAAAGTGAGGAAGCAGAATCCTCCCACAGAGAGAGAACATGTGGGCAGTGGCTGTCTGGGGGCTTCACTGTGTCCCTCTGGGCAGTCCTTCCCTGCTGGGCCCAAAGCCAAACCCACTTACCCGCACTTGCAAAGGCAGCCCTGTGCTTGATCAGCATTGTGGAAGGAGTCACTAAGACATCAGCAAGGGCTGAAGAAAACAGCAGAGAGAAGGACAAGAAGCCAGAAGACATTTTACCACTGAAGGGGTTTGACGAGGAGTGCAGCCTGACCATCCTACACCCTGGCACGACAGCCTGCTGCTAATGTGGAGGCTCTTCCTATGTTTTTGTTAGGCCATTGTTCATTGGTTGTGTGCTTTCTGAATTTCTCCATTAAAAAATATGGGAAACAGGCCCTCACTAGCAACTTCATGCAACACATCTGATTATCAGAAAGAAGCTATCCACGTTAAGCTTGCATACGTACTATTATTTTTGAAAGTCATTTTACTGGTGCATTGCAATTATACATCATAGTGAGGTTCAATGAGCTGAAAACACACATACACAGAGCTTTTCATGATTTCCCTCCACATCCAACCCCAGTCTGCTCCTTCCTCCCCCACATGAGTTAGCTGTGATATAATTTGGACTATTTCCTTCACCAGTCCTCCCTCTTCCCCTCCCTAACTCCCTTCTTCACCCCCTTCAAATATTCTACAGATATCTCTCTTAATTAGTTAAAGTCCCTTATGTATTATTTTTAATTATTTAAACTATGCAGATGACCTATAACCCATTCCCTTTTTTATTTGATATGTCATAGGTTGAAATTATGTTTTGAAATTTATTTTTAATTTATGAGATTTTTTTCTTTAGGAGGCTTTGTTACTTACTTCACCAAGATACATAAAAGTCTCATTTAATTTTATTGGTTAGGACTTTTCTCTACTTTTAATGTGAAGTTATTACATTTGTCAGTCATGCAGAACATACTGCTGGAGTTTTCTTTAATCAAACTTAATTTTTTAAATACATGTGGTTAGGCTTTTTAATATGCATTAATAGAATAGTTATGTTTGATCCAGATTTTTTCACCTTATTTAAAGCTTGCTTTTTTTTTTCTAAATCCATGTTTATCCCCCCCCCTTTTATTTTTTTGCGGTACCGGGAATTGAACCCAGGGGCGTTCTACCTCCGCGCTACACCCCCGGGCCTATTTTTTTTTATACTTTATTTTGAAACCAGGTCTCACGAAGTTGCGGAGGGCCTCACTAGGTAGAGAGAGAGAGAGAGAGAGAAAGACAGGGAGAGGGAGAGAGAGAGAGAGAGAGAGAGAGAGAGAGAGAGCTGAGGCTGGCCGCAAACCCGGATCCTCCGGTCTCCGCCTCCCAAAGTACTGGGATTACAAGCGTGCGCCACCACGCCCGGCTATCACCCCTTTTTTTTGTAATACAGTTGTCTTATTTTTTCTTCCTTGCTTTTCTTTTAAAATTTCCTTCCTCACTCACTAGTGCCTACTAAAAGTCTTTTTAAATCCTTAATTTGTTTATACCCATAGTTTCATTTTCTTTATTTAAAACTTAAAAATAAATCAGTGCCTATTGATGAAGAAATGGGCAACGACCCAGTTCTTTTTAATTCCTCTCCTGCCTTTGCTTCGTGATTTCTTCATCACGCAGTTAATGAGAAAATGGGACTCTGGAAATGGAGCCCCGGAACCTCTGTGTATCTGGGGAGGCCAGAGTTGCTTTTGCTCTGAGCAAGGACACGGAGGGGCCCTGGACGCCGCTGGGAAGAAGTTAGAGGATGAACGGACTGTGCTCCTTAGGTTCTTGGCTATGAAATAAAAATCATAAAAGCAAAGGAAAATAGATTGAACTTTATCAAAGTTAAAAAGAAAAAAATACTTCTGTGTATCAGAAGACATTATCAAGAATATTTGCTATATTATTATTAATATTTGCTTATTATTTGCTGTATTAATATTATTCTGAATATTTGCTATATATATATATATATATATATATTCTCAATGTTTGCTTTCTTTAACCTTTAAAATTTCATAGCTTTAGTAGAATATCAATCTATATTGGTTCCTTAACTTGTTTTAAAATTTATAAGAGCATTCAATGTGGAGCGTGAGATTTTCATTTATTTAATGGCAAGCTCGAATTCTTTGTATATATGAACATTTTAACTCAAATTTGTTGTTCCCGCTTCAGGGATACCTATTATTTGTTTGTTTGTTTTTTGTGGTCCTGGGGATTGAACCCACAGGCATTCTACCTTTGAGCTATACACCCAGCCTGATTTTATTTCTTATTTGGAAACAGGGTCTCACTAGGTTGATGAGTCTCACTACTTGCCGAGGCTGTCCTCAAACCTGTGATCCTCCTGTCTTAGCCTCCCAAGTACTGGGATTACAGGCATGTGCCGCCATGCCCAGCTTGACACCTATCATTTGATTCTGGGTTTTTATTCCTGCCCTCTCACCTTTAGTATCTTCCTTTGAACTGTGCTGCTTGTTTTCTGCATGTAATTCAGCCCTTAGCTAGTTATTTTGTAATCTCTTTTATATGGGTAGAAACTAGCACACTGGGACTATGTTTAATGATGTTTAGTTGATCACTTCTATGAGAGATATCCACAAATTTCAGATAATTTCTCCATGTCAGACAAACCAGGCCTATCTTTTCTTATCTGTGAAGTGCTGCTAATTATTCTGTCACATATTTAAATTCCCCCTTTTTTATCAGTGACTCTGTTTCCATGTAGCTCAATTCTTCACTGTCCTTCTAATTTGACCAAAATTTTAATAATGAATATTTTAAAAATATCACATATTGATTAAAATTCCATCTTGAGCTCCGTTCACATGATTTTTCCCCCCATTTCATTGTTATGTTGTCCCTTTTTAATCTCTGGCTCCTCAGAATTGTAGAAGAAATTTTCATCTTAACGGTTTTTATATTTACTGAAGTAAGTTCTTATAATGAATTAATTCTTCATTAGTCATAAATTTATCAGTCTTATGCTCTGATTTTGTCTGTAAAAACATACCAGCAGGCTTCAAATAGTCTTTATTAGAATCAATTTGGTAATAATCAAATCTATCAATTCAGTTCTATCCAGAAAGCAATGAACTGGAACAGAAAGGAGCTCCAGTAGGCCAGATGTTTCTCACATCCAGTGTGCTCTAATCCACGTCCCGGGGTATATTCCCCTTCACTTTCAGAATGGCTCCATGCTTGAAGGCAGTTTCCCTCGCTCCAAGGTCTTTATGCCTAAAACCAAACCCGCTTTCTGCTCAGCAAATAGATGCTCATTTGTACTTTCTTAAGTGACTCTAGTCCATGACAGCCTAATTCACTTCTGAATTTAGCTTCTCTTTACCTTCAGGATGAATCTGTCTAGATACGTGTTTGGTCTTCCCAAATCTATTCCTTCCATAGCTATGCCCTGGCTGCATGTTGACATTCCCAAATCTGTTCCTTCATTAGCACCCTTGGATGCGTGTTGGCCTTCCCAAATCTGTTCCTTCCACCCTCCTGTATGTCACATCCTGATATCATTCATTCACATCATGTAACTAACCGTGAAAGAAACCCAGAACTGTTAGATATACGCAGACATCTTCTATTGGGTCCTAAGATCCTTCCTTAATTCGGCTTTACATTTACATTATCAGGTAAATTATTTATAAAGTGCATTTGCGGCTTTCCCTTATTTAATTGAAGATGTATGTCTTTGTCGATTCATGCTGCTATAACAAAATACCTTAGATTGGTAATTTATAAATAATAGAAATTCCCTGTTCACAGTTCTGGAGGCGGGGAGTCTAAGAAGAAGGAGGCGGCAGGAGATTTGGTGTTCCATGAGGGCTTCACAGAGCCCTCATCAGGGTACAACCCCTGCATAAAGCCCCTCTCAGCACTGTGGCATTGGAGATGAAATCCAGCATGAATTGTGAGGACTCATGCACTTAAGCCACAGCAACATGTTATTGTTTCTGCAATTTTAAGAGGAGGGCTAACTAGAAGAAAACGATTTGCTCACCATCTTTCCTGGAGGTGTTCAATGTTTAATGAAACGTTTGCAAAGAGCAATAGGCCGGCAGCTGTGTGGAAACATATATTTGCCAATCTTTTTCTCTTCTCTATCATTCACACAGTTGTTACTAACATCTTAATGTCTCCTCAGCCTTGTTCATCTCTGTTATTTCAAGATATGGAATCTGAAATGATGAATGAGCAATATACATAACAAAATCTAGATTTACAGAAGTTTCTCTACTAATCCTGTCACGGTATAGAGTGACCCTCGGGTCATCTCATTGAGTAAGATACTTGTGAAGTTTATCATGTCTACATGCAGGGAAAATGGACTCCTGTGGCTGCTAAATCTCTAATTCTAATGAAGCAAAGCACTGGCAGGCCAATGGATTGGTGAAATAGGTCAGGAAGTAGATTGAAAAGCACACAGAGAGCTGTATGTTTCCTCTGTCCCCGGAAGCCTGGTGATGGCTGGTTCTTAATGGAAAGAAAATGGCCATAATGTTACCATTCTCTGCATGACAATGAGATTAACAAAAACCATCCCCAAGGCTTATCTGGAGTAATTTTGTACAAAAGAAGACAGGGAGAATCTTGACCATATGGGAAAGGCACATTTACTAAATTTGTATTTTTTCTTTTAATCCTTTTAATTTTATTTTCCCCCCTTTTCTGTTTTAAGACATCCACAGCTGATGTCAATGTGTTTTCATTTATCTTTCTCTGGATATTCTCCTGAAAGTATTTCTTTTCAAGAATTTTTTCCTTACTCTACCTTCCTAGAATAAGAGAAAAACAAGCCAGAGATCTCAACTTCTTGCCTGAAATCCCAAGTAGAAGAAGACAAACAAAAGAGATAAATAAACAAACGCACACAAAGGAAGTCTTTCTTAAGCATCTTGCTTTTTTCCCTCTGTGAGTACCACTTTTAAAAAATGAGAGCATAAACCTGTGACTGTAGAGGATGCATCCGGGGGAAGAATACAGCCTGTTTCTCTGAGGGGCTCTGGCAGCTGCTGGGAGCAGGGAGCACTGTGCTTTGTCTGAAATAAGCCTTCCATGAGCATGATTTTGAACAGTGAAATTCTACTTATTCTTCAAACCTCATTTCAATGGTCTCTTTTAGAGAATCTTTCCCCTACCCTTCAGACCTGGTAAAGGAAAGAGACTTACTGCCTTTGCCAGCAACTTTTATTATAATACCTGCCACGAAATGTTATTTAAAAATTCATGTGGAAATTCTTTACGTCTGTTACTCATGCTGGAATAGAATCACCATGAGAAAGAGAACTATTATCTTTTTTCTTTGCCATTTTTCTTCCACAGTCAAATGCAGTGTCTTTAGTAACATATGGCCCCAAAATAATTTTAGCCAATTTTACCCACTGCAGAACTATTTATAAAAATGGAGGGAATATGTCCCTCATGCATACTTCTTGCAGGTGGAGCACATTATCATCTATTCTACTCTCAGAAGCGCTTGCTTTCAGGTATGTGGATTACTCAAACATTTACAAACAATGAATCCATAATATTTTTAACCCAGTCTTTTGTTTGCTTTTGGGGGAAAGTAAAAAGATGATCCAGGGTATGAATAAAGCTAGGTAATCAGGATATTTTTCCCCAAAATTCTATTCACAGCAGTGAATGAGTATCATTAAATTCAAGTACTAATGAAGAAAGCTAGGAAACAGGAGAAAATTCTCAGATGCTGAAAGGAAGGTGATGTTAATTGCTGAGTTCCTGGATGGAGGTGACTCTCCTCTGCTTGAAACAGTCTTCACTGCAGGATTCTAAGAAAAAAGAAGATAACTCCCCTGTGCTGTTCCTCACAGTCCTGTGGGGCAAGGTGCAGCCCAGGAGAATGGCCGGCTTTGTCCTTCAGCTGGGGAGGTTCTGGGGGTATGCACAGGGACAGGGAAATGGCCAAGTCAGACGAATGTGCTTGTTAGCACATGCCGATGGTTTATGTAGCACATTAGTAAGCTCATCATGGAAACGACAACCTCCAAAGGGCATTGAAGAACAAGGGTTAGAAGAGGGTTGCTGAAGTGCCTTTGCTGTCTAAATTCCAAAAGTGGCTCCTATTCCAGGGTAACAACCATGTTTATCTGTGCTAACTTCTATCCTGATAGGGCCATAAAATATATGGGCTCTTGCTCTTAAAGGAAGTTAATTAGAATACCCTGAGATAATCAAAATTGTGAAATGAAGCCAAGCCTGTTAATCAGATAAAGCTCAAGCCAGCTTATAGAAAAAGGCTCTTGATAAACAGATGGTATATATGTGTGTGTGTGTGTGTGTGTACAGAGAGTGTGTGTGTGTATATATATATATATATATATATAAAACAGAGAAAAAGAGAGATTTTATATATATATATATATATATATATATATATATATATAAAGAAAGAGCAAGAGAAATACATGTATACATATATAGGTACACAGAAACAGAGCAAGATAGTTAGGTAGGTAGGTAGATACATACATATATCGACAGATTGGTAGATAAACAAATACATTGAAATGCATGGATGCATAGAGAGATAAGGAGATGATAGATAATAATTAGATAGATGATAGATAGATAGATAGAACATCATTATCTCACTTTATTTCCTACATTAGATTGACTTTTTATTTTTTTAGACTGACTTTTTAAAACTAGCAATGTAACTGCAAGGTCTCTGGTCAAATTTCCAAGTCTTTGATCCATCTTGAATTGACTCTTGTGCAAGGTGAGAAAGGTAGGTTTATTTTCATTTTTCTGCATATGGATAACCAGTTTTGCCAACACCATTTGTTGAAAAGGCTTTTTTCCACTGTGTGTTTTTGGCCCCTTTGTCAAAAAGCAATTGACTGTGTGTGGATTTGTTTCCGAGTTTTCTATTCTGTTCCATTGGTCTGTGTGTCTCCTTTTGTGCCAATACCATGATTTTTTATTACTATGGCTCTGTAGTATAGTTTGAAGTCTGTAGTATAGTTTGTAGTATAGTTTGAAGTCAGGTAATTGTGATTCCTTTTGCATGGTTCTTATTGCTGAGAACTATTTTGGTTTCTATGGGTTTTTTGTTGTTCCAAATGAATTTATGGACTGATTTTTCCATATCTGTGAAGAATGACCCAGCTATACCACTCCAGGGTATCTACCTAAAGAATGGAAACCAAATTACCAGAGTAATGCATGCATATCTAGGTTTATAGCTGCACAATTCACAATTGCCAAATTATGGAACCAGTCGAGATGTCTTTCAACAGATGAATGGATTACTAAACTATGGGATATATACACAATGGAATTCTACTCAGCCATAAAGAAGAACAAAATTATGTCATTTGCAGGGAAATGGATGGAACTGGAGATCACTATGCTGAGTAAGTCACAAAAAGTGAAAAGTCGGATGTTCTTCCTCATAAGCAGAAGCTAGGGAGAAATTGGAACATAGGAGTGATTCTAGACAAAGGAGAAGAAACCTTAGTTGAGTGAAGAAGGGGACCTAACTGAGGGCGATGGGAGGGAGAAGAGAGAAACATCTCAATGGTCATGATGTACATACACAAACTTACCAAAGCCAATCACTGTGCTGAGCATGAGAAGGAGGGGAGGGAGAGAATAGGGCAGGAACTAGAGGAGGGCCCAGTGAGAGCTGGGTGCATGTATGCCTCTATCACCCCACACTTCATCAAGAGGTATGATTACAGTGCATCATTTAAAAATAAATAAATAAAAATAAAACTAGAAATGTGAATGAGATATCTATGAGGCCCCAATCAACTCTAACTTTTGACAGGGTAAACATTTTCAGGTACCTAATTTTCCCTGACAGTATCTGCATGGGGCGGTATGATTTCTGGTATTTGTCCTGGAAAGGTTCATGTTAGGTTCATAGAAACTAACAAAAGGAGCTCTAGCTACTAGGTTCCTAGATTCTAGGTTCCTTTGTCCCATACAGGAGTTATAAATTATAAATAATTATGCTTAAACTGACTATTGAAGTGATATTAATAAGAAACCTGGTTGAGTCCATTACAATGCTCATGGATGAATAATCTAAAATCAGGAGACAATGAAGGCTGAGCAGCCAGACCCCTCACCTGACCACACCCCTGAAAACCCACCCTGCTCAGAACCTGAGAGTGCAAACCATCCTGTAGAGACTGCTGCGTTTTTAATGCTAAAGACTTTTAACAAAAGCTATTTGAGAGGCAAAAAATTTTATTCACATAAAGTTCCATTATTCCTTTAAGTTTTCTATGTGATTTGAGTTAAAGATAGGATTTTTTTTTTAGCTATGGCTTTGGCTGATGGCAGTAAATTACTGCTCAGAAATGAATACTATTGCTACCTTTCTTTTTTATTCCACTGAATATTTTCAAAAAAGCATTTGGGAAAAAAATAATGCAAGAAAGACAGCTCCCAGGATGAAGAAGGGCATCTATTTCTTCCATCGATGGATCCTTCTGGAAAGATTCTTGGATGAGTGACCATCTCTTTTACCTTTTTGTTTTTTCTCCTGATCATGGAGACAATTAGGCCAAATTTAAATCTTATCTGCTCATAGAAGCCTTTTCATTTTTTCTATATGCAGATGAGATTTTCAATTTCTCTGTTTTTTTAGAGAAGGCTATTAAAACATGGTGAAATTAATTTGTAGACTCACTAAGACCAGCAGTTGTTTTGTTGGTACTTGGACCCTCATTGATTGGCTCCAGGCAAAGCCAGGTATGTGCCTGGAAGAGCTGTTGCTTGAGAACCTACTATGTGCAGTCACCACTCAAGAGGCTGGTAATACAAAGGGGGTCTTTGCACTGGATGGAGATGGGCAGCAGACCTTAAATACTATGTTTGAAGGATATAAATGAAAAACAGAAGTGCAGGTCAGAGAAGAGGAATGAAAAAGCTGAATACATTTTTTTTTTTTTTTGCGGTGCCGGGGATTGAACCCAGGGGCGTTCTCCCTCCGCGCTACGCCCCCGGCCCTATTTTTTTATACTTTATTTTGAAACTGGGTCTCACGAAGTTGCGGAGGGCCTCACTAAGTAGAGAGGGAGAGAGAGACAGGGAGAGAGAGAGAGAGCGAGCTGAGGCTGGCCGCGAACCAAGATCCTCCGGTCTCCGCCTCCCAAAGTACTGGGACTACAAGTGTGCGCCACCACGCCCAGCTGAATACAATTTTAAATAGTTAGGGCAGGCCTCACAGAAAGGCGGCTTTAGATTAACGTGCTTGACAGAGACGGAGCATGCTTGGTGCTATCTGTTGAAAGTGCCTTTCTACCAGAAGGACCACCAGCATTATAGCATGAAGGCAATGTGTCCCTAGTGTGTGCCCGAGACAGCAGGGGACAGATGTGGCCAGCAAGAGCTGAGCTGCTGGAAAAACAGCAGGAGATGACAGGGGATAAGGCACAGGTGACATATGGCTTCAGAACTATGGTGAGGCCTGTGGCATTTTTTCTCAGTTAAATGAGAAGCTGATACAGAATTCTGAAAAAGGAGTGACATGAAATGGATTTATGTTTGAAAATCTCAGAGAATCCTCTGTGTGTGGTGCGGATGCAGAGAAGAGGAGGAGAATGGGTAATCAGGAAGAGGCTCTGCTGAGAATTCGTGGGAGACAGTGATAAACGTGACTGGAGTAGAGGCCAGGGTCCCAGACCAAGTGAAGCAGAAGAAATCCTGAGAATTGGGATACATATTTTTTGTTGCTGTACTGGGGATGGAACCCAGGGGCATTCTACCTCTGAGTCCCCCCCACCCCCGGCCCTATTTTTTAATTCTTTATTTTGAAACAGGGTCTCACTAAGTTGTAGAGGGCCTCACTACGTAGCTCAGGCTGGCCTCACTAAGTAGCTCAGGCTGAACCCAGATCCTCTGGTCTCAGCCTCCCAAGTACTGGGATTACAAGCATGTGCCACCACACCTGGTTAAAACTGGGATACATTTTAATAGAAGAAGCAAAAACCTATTCTGACAGTTTTGCATTTGGAGTGAGAGAAAATGATGGGTCAAGGTTGATTCAACATCATGGGTGTAAACAAGTAAAAAGGAATGAAATTATTGTGCATGGAACTGGGGAAAGCTGTGGGTGGAGCAAGTAGGGTGGCAATGGTGGGAGAGGGAACACAGGGTGGAGACCAGGAGTTCTGCTTTGACAGGCTGTTTATGAAGTCAGACAGATGTTATATAGGAGCTTCAAGCAAGCAATTGGATTTGAGTGCGGCAGCTCAGGGAGAGCTCTGGGATTTAGATATGAATTCTGCAGTCAGCAGATATAGATTCAGCAAAAGCTAGATATTGGAGAGAAAAAAACTAGACTATGGAAGCAGGTGGATATCCGCAGTTAGACCTCATCTCATTGCAAAACAAAAGGAGAGTAGGGTAAGTGTACTGAGGACAGAAAGGAGATTAAGACACATTCTTCTTGGTTTCATAATCCTTATTCTTTTCTCTTTTTAATTAATTTATTTTTATTACATTTATTGGTGCATTGTAGTTATACATTTTGGTAAGTGTCAGTGTATCAGAAGCATGCATGTACACATTGCTCATTTAGGCCTCCCTCAAATCCCACCCCATTCCCTCCCCCTTCCCTCTTTTCCATGTTCAGCACAGTGATCGACTCTGATAAGTTTGTTTATGCACATCATGTGCATTAGTGTATTTCCCTCCCCCCCCATCTCCCTCAGTTAGGTCGCCTTCTTTGCTCAACTAAAGTTTTCTCCTTCTTTGTCTGGAGTTCCTTCTAAGTTCCATTCTCCCTAGCTTCCACATATTAGGGAGAACATCCGACTTTTCACTCTTTGTGATTCACTAATCTCGCTTAGCATAATGTTCTCCAGTGCCCTCCATTTCCCTGCAAATTTTGTTCTTCTTTATGGCTGCATAAAATTCCATTGTGCACATATACCATAGTTTTGTGATCCATTCGTCTGTTGATGGACACCTTGGCTGGTTCCAAAATTTGGCAATTGTGAATTGTGCAGCTATAAACATAGATACACATGCATTAGTCTGGTAGTTTGGTTTCAGTTCTTTTGGGTAGATGACTAGAAGTGGTATTGCTGGGTCATATGGTAGGTTCATTCCCATTCTTCTGAGGATCCTCCACACTGTTTTCCAAAGTGGTTGCACTAATTTGCAATTCCACCAACAGTGTAGTACAGTTACTGCTTCTCCACATCCTCACCAGCATTTGTTATTGTTTATCTTTTTAATGATTGCCATTCTAATTGGGGTTAGATGAAATCTCAGGGTAGTTTTGATTTGCATCTCTCTGATTGCTAATGATGTTGAACATTTTTTCATACATTTATGGGCCATTTGTATTTCTTCTTCTGTGAAGTGTCTATTTAGTTCACTTGCCCATTTTTTGATTGGATTATCTATTTTCTTAGTGGTGATTTTTTAAAGTTCTCTGTATATTCTAGATATCAGTCCTCTATCAGAGGAGTAGCTGGCAAAAATATTCTCCCATTCTGTTGGCTCTCTGTTGAGGTTCTTGATTGTTTCCTTTGCTGCACAAAAGTTCTTTATTTTAATGCAATCCCACGTATTGATCCTCATTTTAGTACGTTTGCCTTCAGAATGTATTTTTTAGTGTTTAAAAACCAGAAATAATTTTTGGTAATTGCATAATCATATGCTATTCAGAATTTGCAAATGAGAATCATTTTTACCAGTGAAAAACCTAAATATATTAAGCAGGTTTGAGTTTGAATCTTTACTGTCACACATTATTTACTTCAAACTGGTTTTCTAACTCAAGCTATGTATTCTTTCTTCTATTGATTATATACTGTATTATTAGACTGTCAGTGTCTGATTTAAAGCAAATAGGAAAATGTTTGATTCTGAGCCAAATATGAGTGAACATGGCCCAAGAACATGAATTCAGTTCTTCTGAATGACATGTTCTGCCGTGGGAGAGGTTATGTGAATATTTATTGCCACAGAACAAAGAAGTCATCAATCAGTTCATTTGGTAATTACATTGCTGGGGACACTAGATAAACAGACTACAGCAAAGCAGGGAAATTTTTGTTATGGGTTTCAGATGTTCTAGTATCCTTGGTTTTTAGGGTTGGTAGAGAATAGAAGTATCCTTACCTAGGGGACACATTCCAAAAGTTTACCTCAGAGTCATGAAAAAACTAAGTCAGATACAAAAGTTAAAGTGAGTGTCTATTAAAAGGCCAAAGATTCCCAAGATGACTTTGGCTCTGAACCTACCACCTTGATATTCTTGACCCAGGACAAGCCCTCTGGGGGATCTTTACCATAAATTCAACTTCCGCTGAGGACTTTGGTTCCATATGATCATATGATGATGTGTAGTTAGAGCTGGTTAGCCAGAGTAACTTGTTAGCTAGAGTGACTCCATATTGTTACCCAGCATGACCCCAGACCTGGCCCTAGAAAAGGAAAGTTCTCCTTGGAAAAATCAAACCAGGATGTTGGCAGGGTCATGGGTAACAACATTGTGTTACTGTTATTGTGGCATTGTTATTGCTAACGGCTTATTTTATTTTTGCTTCTGTATGTTCATTATGCTTGCTTGCTCTACTGCTGAGAAAACTGTTGGGGGCTTCCCATGCCTGCTGTGAGAACCTGAACTTCTCACACCCCCTCTTATAGCTTGTGGTTTTGTCGTTTTGCTCTATAAAAGGAGCCCTGAAAAACGGCAAGCTACTACACTTGGTTTTGATACCCAGTGTAGTTCCAGCTGGTATAAAGACTTCCTATTGGCATTATCTTGGGTCTGAGTGGTCTTCTCTGGTGGTCTTACCTCATAACAATCATAAATATATACTCTATTCATCTAACATGAGTTGATTCTGCTGCAGAATCTGACCAGAAAGAAAGGATATGGTGAGCCTAAAGCAATAAAAATAAACTAAACAATATGGTAGACACACACCTGTGGACTGTATAATTTAAAAAAAATTTGTGAATGTGTCATTGGATTGCATAAAACGGGGCACTATAAAACCTAAAATTGTTTGTCTTCAGAAAGCACTACCGGGTCTGTACTCTGCTCAGCATACACCCATGGAGGGAGGATTGAACAACCCCTGGATCTGTGACTCCTGAGGAAACAGAACTAGCTAGTGTCCGAAACTCTCCATCTTCATTTTTACCAGTGTCTTGAGGGCTGGCTCCTGCCGTGTGACAGAGTCAGGTTGTTTCCAAGGGAGAGAGGCAGGCGGCACAGAAGATCGTCCTACGATCACCCCTGGAATGTGCCTCCAGCCCTCAGAGGTGGGCGTCAGTAAGCAGCAGGAACAGTGGAGTCCAAGGGCTGAGCACACTCTGTCTCCAAAGGCGAGCTTCCCCAAGGACAGTTCTCAATGGCGGTGACGTGCCTTTCAATGCAGAGAGCAGACGCCCTTGTATCTGAAAAGAGCTGAGTGCTCGAAATTTTCTTTGAGCAGAATGTTTGAAATCATGCAAACTGGAGGGGCAAATAAGGCAAAACCATTCTCCTCATGTAGAGAAATCAGCAGAAGCTTTCAAACACAGAGTTATGAAACGACACAGCTGGGATTCTTTCAAAGCCATGCGTCAAGTCATTACTCAGAGCAGAGCGCTGGAGATGTGGATTCTCTGCTTCCTGCTACATTTCTCTGAAAAGCCCTTAAAAAGAACTGACCGGCCGCCTTCAAAACATGGAGAGAAATGCCAGAATTGCACGTGCTATTCAAGTTGGAATTTCTCTACTTTTACTGAGACGTTCGCCTTGAGTATCAATCAAAATCACAGTTAAGATTGGGCCACTTAACCAAATTATTGAATGTTCAAGGCAGTTATGTAGCCCAGTGAGATAGGAAACACAGCAAAATGGCAGGGTGGAAAGAAGCCATGATTTCAGCCCAAATTACTTCAATTAAAACACTTGTTTCTAGTAAATAAATTTCACATTTCAAATACAGAAATATAGTAAGACTATATAAAATGTGCAGGAACTTTGTGATGAGTGAGAAAATTTTGTGAAAATTTGCTGTAAACTGTAGTCTCTTACACACACTAAATTGAATATAACAAACAAAAGAAGAAAATTGGCAAGGATGTGGAGAAATTTGAACCCTTGGGCATTGTGGGTAGGAATATAAAATGGCCACTGTGGTAAACAGTTTGGTGGTTCCTCATAACAATTAAAAATATAATTACCATATGATCCAGCAATTCTACCTTTGAGTGTATATCCAAATGAATTAAAGCTAGGTTTCAAATATTTATTTTTTATCTATGTTCATAGCAGCTATCCATAGTAACTAAAAAGTGAAAACAACTCTGGTGTCCATAGAAGAACTGACAAACAAAATGTAATGTATACCTAAAATGGAATATTATTCAAGCTTATAAAGAAGAAAATTCTAGCTGGGCATTGTGTGGGTGTATGCCTGTAACCCTGGTACTTGGGAGGCTGAGACAGGAGAATCACAGGTTCAAGGATAGCTTCAGCAATGTAGTAAGACTCTTAGCAGTTTATCAAGACCCTGTTTCAAAAACAAAAAATAAACACAATGGATATGGGAGATGTAGCTCAGAGACAGAATGCCCCTGGGTTCTATCCCCAGTACAGCAACAACAACAACAACAACAACAAAAGAAGGAAATTCTGACATACACTACAACATTGATAAACTTCAGGGATATCACACTAAGTAAAATAGAGAAAAAAAGAAAAATATGGTATGTTTTTACTTATATAAGATACTTCGAGTAGTCAAGTTCACAGAGACATAAAATACCATGATCCTTTCAGGGAATCAGGAGACAGGAGAATGAGTAGTTACTGCTTATTGAGTAGAGAGCTTCAGTTTGGGATGATGAAAGTTCTGGATTTTGATCCTGATGATGGTTGCAAAACAATATGAGTGTAATTTTACATAAAACAAATTTTACATGTAAAAATAATTAAGATGGTGAATATTAAGTTCTGTATATTTTCTCACAGTGAAAAGTTGAATCAAAGAAGAACTGAATAGAGGGTTATTCCATGTTTATGAATCAGAAGACTCAATTTTGTCAGGACATCATGGCTAACATGATCTGTAGGTTATCAGTGCAGTCCCATTCAACGTTTTAGCAAATTATTTTGTGAATATTGATAAATCAATTCTAAAGTTTATGTGAGAGGTAAAAGTCCCAGAATAGTTAGCACGGTGTTGAAGAAGTACAAAGTTAGACTGACACTACCTGACTTTAATATTTAGTATAAATCTATGGTAATCAAGATCCTGTGGTATTGGTGAAAGAATAGACAAAAAGATCAAAGGAACAGATGAGAGGGTGAGAAATAAATCCACACAATATATATTCACCTAATCCTTGAGGAAGGAACCAAGGTAAAGCAATGCAGAAATGATAATCTATTCATCAAATGATAATGCAGGAATAACTGGACATCCGCATGCCAAGAAGAAAAAAAAAGAATAAAGAGTGTAGATATAGACCTAACATATTTCACAAAAATTAACTCAAAACAAATTTCAGAAGTGTGTAAAATTCAAAACTATAAAATAGCTAAAAGAAAACGTAGGAAAATATCTAGAAAACATTGAGTTTATTGATATTACTTTAGAGATGACATCAATGGTACAATCCATGAAAGAAAAACTAGATATAATTGAAAGTCTCTGCTCTATGAAGTCACTGTCAAGAGGAAGAGGACCAAGCTAGACTGGGAAAATATTTGCATAAGAAAGATCTGATAAACTATTATGTTAAAATATGCAAAGAATTCTTAAAACTCAACAAACAGGAACTCTCCTTGCTGGTGGGGACTCAGAATGGTAAGGTCACTTTGGAAGATGGTTTAGCTGTTTCTTTTAAAACTAAACATAGATGTACCATATGACCTTACACTTGCAACCCTTGGCTTTTACTCAGTGGAGTTGAAAAGTTATATACATGCAAATGTTTATAGAAGATCTATTCATAATTGCCTAAATTTTTAACCAACCAAGATGTCCTTCAGTAGGTGAATGTATAAATTGATGCATTGATATAATGGAAAGTAATTAAGGATGAAGAAGAAACAAGATGATAAAACATGAAAGGACATGCAGGGAGTGTTACTCAGCAGAAGGGAGTGTTACTAAGTGGAAGAATCCAAGAAGTCTACGTGCTCTATGATTAGTCATATGAACACCCTAGTAAAGGAAAACTGTAGGAATAGTAAAAGATCAGTGATTGCCAAGGGTAGGAGGAAATGAAAGATGAGTGAGCAGAGTACAGAAGACTTTTAGGGCAGTGATAAAACTTTATATGATACTACAGTGCTAGGTGTACCTCATTAATGCATTATTCCAAACTCACAGAACATAGCTCACCGAGAGTTAACCAAGTGTCAACTATGGATGCTGGTGATAATGACAGGTTAATGCAGGTCATAAATTGTGGCAGCTATACCACTCTTGTGGGAGTTTTTGCTCATAATAAGGAAGGTCATGTGGGTCTAGGGCAGGAGGTATATGGGGTATCTTTGTACCTTCTGTTTAGTTTTGCTATGAACCTAAAAATGCTATAAAAATTTAAAAACATGAAAAAATTATAATCACCTACTCATATCATAGTTATTATTGTGGCTCATTCCCCAGGATCTCAATATCATTGTTGAAACCAGGAATCTACGCAACAATCGAGGTTGCGATGAATCTGAAAAAAGTAAGAATGTCCCAATATTTGAGTCACAAGCCACAGCAGGGTTGGAAAATACTGGGACAAACAGATGACAGGAATAATTGATGACCATGATTCCCAAGTAGTTTTGCAGAAAGTGAGCAAGACTGGAGAAAAATTAATGCACTAGGAACATTTTTTTTTATCTGTGTGAAAGTTAAGTGAAAATTTTGAACTCATGAATAAGGAAGATAGAATATGTCTACTTTAGAATTATCTGCATATACCACGAGATAAATTTAATTTTTGAATTTTTGTGTGTCATAGTATTTTATACACAGAGTAAATAATTAAGTAGACACATAATAAAATAGTAAAATTATTCATCCAATTTCTCCATCTCTTCCAGACAAAATGTAAAACTTAAATGATTTTTTAAAAAATTATAGCTATTCATTTTTATTCTGTTTTTCAGGGTACCTTTAAAAATATGTGAAAATAATCCTATTCATAAATAATGAAATATAAAAAGCATATCAAAAGAACTTTGAGAGCTCTATATGAAAAAAAATGCTGAAAGTAAAAATACTACAAAAGTATATTAAAATAAAGAAAATAACTAATAGTAGACATTTATTTCTCATTCTTGAATTGAAAACTCAATTAAAGAAATTAGATATAATTAAGATAATTATATATAACTGTTATATCTAAATATTATATATAGTATATTTTACACACACACACACACACATATATATATACACACAAAATGCTACAACATTTTAATGTTTTGGTAATCTTAATTAGAAAAACATTCTGGGAATAAGCTGGGCGTGGTGGCGCACGCTTGTAATCCCAGTACTTTGGGAGGCGGAAACCAGAGGATCCGGGTTCGCGGCCAGCCTCAGCTCTCTCTCTCTCTCTCTCTCTCTGTCTCTCTCTCTCTCTACCTAGTGAGGCCCTCCGCAACTTCGTAAGACCCGGTTTCAAAATAAAGTATAAAAAAATAGGGCCAGGGGTGTAGCGCGGAGGTAGAACGCCCCTGGGTTCAATCCCCAGTACCACAAAAAAAAAAAGAAAAACATTTTGGGAAAAAAGCTGAATTATAGATGCCAATGATATTGTTAATATCCATGCAATATTACTGAAAAACTCTACTTCTGGGATTCTCTATGAGTATACTCTACAATACATAAAATAATAATATTCTTTATAGAAAATATTAGAAAGCAATCTAAATGCCAACCATTCAAAAAGTGATTATGCAAATTATTTCATAATAATATCTGTTGAAAATGAGCATTCTCAAAAATTATTTAGATTTCTTTTAATAACCCAGTTTATTACTTTTCTATCACATTTAATGGCTTAGAACAATGCACGTTTATCTCAGTTTAGCTGGGTCAGGAATCTGTCCAGGGTTGTGTACTCTGCTCAGGGTCTTAGCAAGGCCGAAGTCAAGGGGACAGACAATGCTGTGCTCCTTCCTGGTGCTGTTTCCTCCCTTCCAGAGGCAGGTTGTGGCTGATGATGGAGGCCACCCTCCTGACCGCTATTGTCTGTAGACCTTCCTCAGTCCCTGTGGCTGCCATGTGGACTGTCCCTAGGCAGTTCACACAAGGGCTGGCCATTTGCTTCTTCAATATCAGCAGGAAAACACCTTTTTCTAGCTAAGAAGGAACTTATAGTTTAAAAAATGCAATGATACGTGTGCCTTCCCATCAGCTTTTCTACATTCTGTAGGTTAAACCCATCACAGGCACTCCCCACATGCACAAAGAAAGGAATGGACAAGGATGGATTATTGATTGGGAATTGCTTTATAGTGTCTCACCTGCACATGGTAGAGGCATATAGTATAAGTAAAAAAAGACAGAATACACCTTGTATGTATGGAATAATACCAATAATACACAAATATTAACAAAAAAGTCATGGCATGGGCTGTAATGAATCAACCAGCCACTTTTCTGAAATGATCGTGTGTGTATGTGTGTGTATATTTTTTTTGTTAAAAATAACTTAAACTTAGAGCAGAAAGAAGCAGAGTAAAGAAGTCTTGAGTTTTGGCTAAAACAAACAAATCATATGCTCTAATTGCTATTAAGTAAACTCAGAAAGCATGAATAGATTATATTTTTGTTTAACTTTCATATACTTATCACAGCCTCCAGATCTCAATTTTAGGACTCTATATTCTAATGCAACTTTCACTTATCAAGTATTAAATGTAGTTTCAGAGACAATGTTAGAAGCATTTGCATTCTTTGTCCAGACTTTTCTAATGGCCTGATCCCTTTTTAAGTCCTTATAATTGAAAAATGGAGTTTCAAATGATGGAAACAGTTTTCAAATACTTGAACATTTGGAGTTTGAAACATTTGAAAATTTTCCTGACTCCCCATCTTTTTAACCACACTATTTAAAAATATGAACTATCATACTATATTTGAACATAAAATAATTTATATAATTTTCTTAGAATATCGAAAAGAACCTAGGGATCATGAGACAATACCCTTACTTGAAATTCATCCAGAAGAATTAGTGGAAAAATACTAGTTAGAATGAATATAAACAATTTCAAGAAAGCAAAGGAAATAGAAAGGAAAAAAATGTCTGCGTGAATTACTTCTGTTACAAGAACATATCGTTTTAGCTGCAATAACTTCACTTACTTAAAATTAGTAGTTTCCTCTCTTGTGTTCCTTGGAGTTGAACATTGAAATCTGAACCCAATAAAGTATTCATGTCTCATCATAGAAATAAGAGGAAGCAATGTTAAAATATAAAGTCACAAGATTCTTTGTGTCTCTAATTCGTGCCCCACTAATCGTGCAGGTCCCTGGGTGCTAGCACATCCTCATCGGCCTTTGTGTGACTGATGTGAGATGCCTTCTGCATTTCCAGTGCACTGGTTATCAGTCCATTCATCTGCTGATTCTCACCACTTCTCTGCAATTGTCCTTGCAGCAATGGTGATAAACCATAAATTGTTTGCCAAGAATCATTAACTCTTGTTGGAGTATCGATGCTCTAATCAGGTTGGTGATGAAATGATTTTAATAGCACCTGTACCCACTGGAAGCTTCCAGCATGAAAGAGTCGTAGAAAGTTCAGGACATTGGATATGTCTTCTGGGCTAAGGCATCAAGCAAGACCATTTCTGTTCATCTCAACCAGCACTCACCTCATCCCACAAGATCCGCACAAACACAGCCCTTGTGGAGTGGACAAAGGGAAAAAAGTTGTAAAGTCTCTGGATTTTAGTACTATAAAGTCAAACAGAACACAGAAGTGCAGCAAAAAACAAGCCACCCACCATGCTGGCCGTTTATTTCAGGGAATCCTTTGCTCATATAAATTCTGTGGATTCTGATGAGGAATATGCCAGGAGAGGCAGTTCACTGCTTCTCAAACTATCTGGAATGAAAGACATGTTTTGTCCTCTTTTTAATGTCAATCTATTTTAGGTACATATCTTTGAAAAACACAAATGGCAATGGAACTAAAAATATTAAAAAGCATAAATCCCTGTATTTCTTAGTAGATGCAAGAGACATAAACTTATCTTGCAATGATTTTAAAACTTTCCAAATGCTTTACTATTAATTTCTCTCCTGTAATCACAGACTAGAAGCAAATTTTGTGGGTCTGCACTTGTGCAAATTACATTGTGAAGAGCAATGTTAAAATTTTCTCAAATGAGGCTGCTTCAGATAGATCAATATGGATTGACAATCAATCAACAGTAGGAATTTCTAACATTCTTGTAAAATGAAGATGCATGAATAGACATATGCCTAAACACAGCATCTCTTTACTTCTCCAAAGAATGAAGTGAGGCCCTAAGGGGTGGAGTATGATTTCATTTTAGGGAAAGAGTTCCAGATTATCTCCAATAATTTGAAAATGATAATTAAAGAATGGGAATTTTGTGTTAGTTATCAATATTGCCGTTGTTGACTTTTGATTGACATTGCACATTCCAGTGAAATCCATATACGAGCACACTAAATTATTCCTCTGGACATCGTTGCTAAGTAATTTCACTTTCTGGTGAACCACAAGATGAATTATTAGATACAGTTAGCCCCAGATAACTTATAGATTTTATATATTTTATGCACTTGTTGGAAAAAAGCCAATTGAATATTGGATGACATCTGCCAAAATAAGTCTTATGTTTTAAATATATTTGACATTGTGCCATTCTTCCTGCAATTAGTGAGGTTGCAGATCTAATCGTCTGTTGAGTCCACTTTTACAATATGAAAATAAAACCTTTATACGTAGCTTTGAAGAAAAGCCATATAATTTTCTACCTAATGGTACAAGGGGGTACTTTAAGTCCATTCTATACTAGGTGTAAGCCATTAAAATGTGAAGAAATGATAAAGTAGGGTACAATGCGTTATGCTAAAAAATTAACTGATACATTTTGAGATGATTAATTCTGAACCTTTTTAAATAAGATAACCCTTCTATAAAAAATAAGATGCAAACCCTTATCTAAATAAAAATAATGTATGGGGATCATGTTGACTTTTCGAAGTTTCCCTTATATTGATTTGTGACAACTGAGTTAAAATTTGAGTGATGGGTGTTCATTTTGACCTTACAGGTGCCTCACAATGTGGTGGGGGTATAGCTATGATCATAGAGAAGTAGACAGTCCAGATCTCCCTGCTTCACGTGGAGAACTGTGACCCAGCAGCCATAGGGCCCGTTGACCAAGGATGAAGCTGGCAACGTTGCAACATGAGTGAAGCAATGATGCCCACTTGGTAGCGAAAGCTGTGAGGTTTCTGTCTAAAGACACAGACTGGTGGGCATTGTGGGTCAGGCCATGTGACTGTGGCCTTGGTCTATTAAGGCCTCACCTACACTGAGCGAGGGACCGGGCTAGCCAGACACATGTTCATATGGGAGAAAGTGTTTCATGAACTAGTTATTTTATTTTAAATTGTCTATTTTTCCTATTTGTTTATGTGGTGCCAGTAATTGAAAACCATTTGTTTTGGATGAAGTGCCTTTATCTCATTTCACTCATTATGTGTGTTGAATGAAATGATGCTTTATAGGCAACACATAAAAGAATCGAAGGCACTTGAATTTCCCTGAAATGGTAAAGCCAAGGAAAGAATATTCCTCACTCCTTGAAGAACATCTGGGCTCTGATATTTTACATACCAACATCGCATTATGTTAGATTCAGCAATTTGGCCTTGGGAAGCAGAAGATAACACTAGAACCTAGAAATAATTGCTTCTACTTTTGCAAACATATCACCTGGGGCTTTACTTAGCTTAGACTTGGTTCCCTAGGAAGCAGAGACTGAAGCATTATTGAGAACATTGAGAACCGTATTACCAGGGAGCGGGAGAGAGGGCAGAGAGAAGCAGGAAAAGAGAGCAAGCCCCTCCTGCAGGGTATCCTCAAGCTGACCACTGCTAAGTGAACCTGCTTTTTGATTCTCCAGCACATTCTCAGGGAAGCTGCATTAAAAACATCTTGAGAACATGTGTAGAGTTGGGAAGAAAGGGACAATATTCTATTCATATCTCAGACTTCCATCCATCAAACATGTTCCCCATGACGTAACCCTGGTTGGAAATGCAGTGCACCTAGCCGCAATACCAAGGGATTTAGAGCAACCTTTGAAACAAGAGACAGGTAATGGAAAGACAAACTCAAGCGATTATGAGAGACCTTTGATGCAGTTATATCTGCACTATTCAACATTAAATTAGCAGCAAAAGATAAGACAAAAGGTTACTACTAAAAGGTGCTTTTTAAAATTATTCTATAGTTATCTGTAAGTATATTCTTCATATTATATCTGTAAGTATATTCTTCATATGAATATCTTCATATTAACCAAGGGTTTCATATCAATACTTTAATATTAATCAATGCTCTTCATATTAATATCCTTAATATCATCTCTGTAAGAATATTACTCATATTGATATCTTCATATTAATCAATGGTTTTTCATTACTATTTCAAAGAGACATACTGTACAGAATACTAGATTTAAATGTGTAAATTTAACCTGATGTATTTAATCTATGCTTGAAGTTAGTATACAGATGAGTCATCATTAATATCAACAAATTCTACACTAATATTCAATGAAACGAAGGTTGGGTTTCTGCACGAAATCCAGAAATGGTGAGTGAAAAATGGAAAAAAAATCCAACTAAATATAATAGTAAGGAATTTAATTTTGCTATGACATGAAATAGTTGAGAGCTTAACACTCCTTCTGTAATAATTAAGTACAAACAAGCGAAAATTGTCAACGTTTCTTGGCTCCCTCAGATGCCTGAGTCTGCAGGGCCTGCAGTCATTCTGTGCACTGGACAGACTGCAGATGCAGAGTCACACCCCACACTGCTCATCTCTTTGTCAGAGACAGGAAGCCATCAGTGGAAGAAATGGCACATGGTGATTTTGACAAATTGCTGAAGGCTGAGTTTGGGCCAGGAACCACTTGATCATGGGGTTTATGCCCAGGACCCCAGCATGTTGCCCTGGTTCACAGAGAGCTCTCCTGGCAGAAGAAGGAGAGGAGTAATCACTATGACATAAGCCCAGAGATTTCTCCACAACAAAAGCCTCTCCAGGGAAAAACACCCAATCCTAACCTTTCCATATGCAGGACAAAGAAATTCCTTTATTCTTGCTTTCTCAGCAGATGTGTGTGTGTCTGTGCGTATGCACAAGCACTATACCACTGGAGAAACTTTTGTGAAAGACAGAGGTCAAATACACAGAGCAACTAAAAGATTGAGGTTCAATCATAATATTCCTGAGTGCCTCTGCCTGGCCACACCTTTCCATCTCACCAACAGGCCTGCAGTGTAATAATCGTAGATTAAAAGCAAAAGAAACTCTACAAGCAGGCTCTCTCCTTGAGAGTACTTAGAGAAGCCAAAAGTCAAGAGGGAAGAAAATATACACACCAGGGGAACTCAAGACCTTTGGCCCCTACAGCAACAGCAAACATTAAAGACTTATCAACTGCTGGCAAGATTTATATAAGTCCAAACTCTAAAGTCAATCGACCTCAGTTCCTATTTTCCTACGTATTAGGTCCAGCTAACAACAAAAACCCACAGACATCCAAAGGCAAGTGAAAAACATTCTGAAGAGAGACTGCAGCTATCAAATCAAGATGCAATTATGATACGAATGTTGGAAATATAAAGAAGGGAATTTATCTGTGATTAATACGTTAGGAACACTAATAAAAACACAACATTTAAAACGGAATTATATAAGCAGAGTGAATATGCATTGCAAAATAAAATGGCTAAGACATGAATTATTTACTGCTTATTCTATAAATCCAATGCAATCCCAATCCAAATCCCAATAGGGTATTTCATAGATGTTGAAATTTTATTCTAAGGCTTCTGTGTAGGAGAAATAGACCCCAACTTGCCTAAAAATTACTGAAGAAGAAAAAATAAATAGGGTGTTAGGATGATATACATTCCCAAATCTCAAGATGTTTTATAAAGCTACAGTAATAAAAATAGCATGGCATTCATACAATAGCTGGCACATAGATTAATAGGAGATAGAACCCAGAAAGAGAACCACACAAATAGAGTAAACTGACCTTTGATTGATGAAAAGAAGCAATTAAATGGGGAAATTATAGATATTTTTCAACAAATGGTGCTGGACAATTGGAAGCCCATCAGCAATGAATAAAAAATTACCTTAAACCCATCATCTAACAAATATGTCTAAGTGGATTACAATGTTAAATATAAAACACAAAATATTTTAACTTCTTGGAGAAAACATAGGAAAACATGTCTAAGACCTGTGTTGAAGAGGAAGTGATGACTATGTACATTGTGTATCGCAGGCCAAGAATCTTGTGTGTTAGAATTGGATTTGTTGCCAATTGTGTAGTATTTACCTAGTTATGAAGCTTTATAGACATTCAATTCTTTGTTTCTAAAAGGATGTGGATATGTATAAAAAATTGGAATTGTTTTTTCTATCTTTAATATGAAAACATTTTAAGAAAACAGAAAGTTCTATTTCTATTTCATTTACTTAATATTCAAACACCTTAGTGTGTAGACTCAAAATGCTACAATCCATTTTAGCAATTATGGTTAATTCCCATTAGTTAGGAAATAGAGTAATTGTATGGAAGTTGAACTTTAGTTATGGAAAGGTCACAGATTAATAAATAAAGATTAAAACAAAACTAGTCAAAACTAAATCTACACAAAATAATTATCACACTTGGCCATGTGCCCAAATTGTTTTCTGCACAGTCCAGTAAAGATGAGATACACCGTATGGCTGCATTCTTTTTTCTCCCAGCCTGCTTCGTTCCTTCACTTTTTCAGGTGGATGGAATCTATCCTGGAGAATAATAGAAGCCACTTTTTTCTTCACCGTGGATTCAGCTTGGCATGGTCACACCTGTCTTGAGTCATAAGTGGCATGACTGCTCATGAGTAACCCTGCTCAGTTTCCCCTGCATGGCTCCCCAACAAAGTGTAAGTGGAGGAGCCATTGGAGTGGTGCAAAGACCAGAACATGGTGCCAGGAATATGCCTGACCATCTGATATTAGCTTGAGAAAGAGCACATATGTTTCAGCTTGGATGAAGTCACCCTTGACTGCTTTATAAGGCCCAGTCCTTCTGACCTGAACTGTAGGGATCCACGTGGTCTTGCTGCCTCCAAGGACCATGCTTCTGTCAGTAAGCACCCAATACACGGAACCTTGTACAGTCCTGGGCTGGTTCACTCTGTAAATACCTTCATAGATGGGCTCAATACAGCCAAAGCTTCATCTTTGTAACAGACTCCACATGCAATTTTTTTTTTACATTTTTTTGCTCACTTGCATAGATTGCCATAATATAACACAGGCAGGTCTTTCTCCATGTGGTTGGAAATGACTTTATCCCCTAAAATAATCTGAAATAAAGAACTAAGCTAAAAAATATTTATTTCTATTGATTGAAGATAATTGATTATAGGCTCTGGGCATGTTACAAATGGCCAAATGCAATTGGTTGGTGACATGGCTATCTACTCCTTTTTGCTTGAAAAAAGATTAAGCAAGTAGAATTAGTCCAAGGAGAAATACAGTATTTGAGACCTCATAATGTGATAACAATTTTCTTTCAAAGACTCTATTGTTGTGCAGAGGCAAACCCATGCACTGTGCTTTGAACCAAAGTTTCTCTTAAGTCCACATTTGCAGGGACTACAGTAGTGCCTACCTAGGAAAGAATAACAAACTTTTTTTAAAAATTCCTAGTATGTTCATTCCCAGTCTTCTGAGGACCCTCCAAACTGTTTTCCCAGATCTACCACTCCTGGGTATCTACCCAAAATAATTGAAACCAGACTGCCACAGTAATGCATGCATATCTATGTTTATAGCTGCACAATTCATAATTAACAAACTATGGAACCAGCCGAGATGTCCATAGATTACAAAATAGATTACAAAAGTATATATATACACACAATGGAATTCTACTCAGCCATAAAGAAGAACAAAATTATGTCACTTGCAGGGAAATGGATGGAACTGGAAAATAGTATGCTAAGTGAGATTAGTGGGTCACAAAAAGTAAAAAGTTGGATGTTCTCCCGCATATGCCTAAGCAGGGAGAAATTGGGACATACCGGGGACTCCAGACAAAGGAGAGAAACCTTAGTGGAGTGAGGGAGGGGACCTAACTGAGGAAGATGGGAGAGGGGAGGAAGACTTGAAGAGGAAAACTTCTCAATGGACATGACGTGCATACACAAACATATCAATGCCAATCACAGTGTTGTTGTGAATGGGAAGGTGGAAAGGGAGAGGGAGTGGGGTGGGAACTGGGGGAGGGCTCAACGAGTGCTGTGTGTGTGTATTTGCCCCTATCACTCTGAACTTCATCAAGATGTATGATTACAATGCACCAATAAAAAAGAATTCCTAGTATGTGGTAGGAATTCATACATCAAAACTTTTCATAATAATCCCAGAAACTTTGAGAATTAAGTATAATTTCTCTTTTTTGCTAGAGTTGATATTATAACTAAAACTAATAATAATGAAATGGGAACCTCGAAGTTGAACTTAAAATAAGCCAAAGCTGCCAGTCACTCTAGGATATTAAACATAGGTTCAGAAAAGATTTGACAATTATTTGACAGTTTGGGGTATGTCAGGGCTTAATTTAAAGGAGATAAGATATTTCACTTTGAAATTCACACGTCTAGTGGAAGAGTAGTTTGTTGTTAAATTCCTTGTCTGTTATGCCATCCATTCAAGTCTGTTTTCTAATAAATGGATTGACGTGCTTAGTTAAGAAAATCTGGAAGCTTCGTAATAGCTTGGGGAGGGTTTCTACTCCCCTTGACCTTTCAGTACTGTGTTTTAGAGCAGTACTCTTACATTCAGAACCAGTCTCAGTACGTCTGTAGCAGTTTCTTTGCTCTTAAGCCAGAAGCAGGCTCTTAACATTTTTCAGAGAAAATAATGTGTGGAGTAGTTACAAGAGATGCTTATGTTAATATGGACTGGTTCAGGCCTCTTTTTGTCATGAAATAATTACTGTTGCAAAATACCGGCAGGTGTTGAAAGAGCAGGATTAATTTGTAAGAGTTGAATGACATCATTTTCAAATGGCTTATTAAGTACTAATTAGATTTCAAATTGTGTGACTCTCCATCAACTTATGTCAGGATGGGGAAGTTTAAACATCTGCTTTCTCTATGAGGGAGAAGAACAAGGTTACGGTGTAATTTT
The DNA here is from genome assembly GCA_004027185.1 of Glis glis. NCBI lineage: Eukaryota > Metazoa > Chordata > Mammalia > Rodentia > Gliridae > Glis > Glis glis. The sequence goes on along the minus strand of PVJS01001062.1, from coordinate 4,183 downwards.
CGTAGGTGACAGTCTCTGAAATGAAATCAAAATGGAGAGACCCATATTCACGCTTCCTGGAATGAAGGGTATGTGTGAATCTTTACTTGTGCTCTCAGTGTTCTTAGCCAATTAAGCAATGTTACTAAACACTGCAATTCCTTGATCTGTTCTTTGTAATGCAAAGCATTTATGTAATGAGATTATTTCAGATGTATCACCAAATGGGAACTCACTTAAACTCCTGGTCTCAAAAGATTCTTATTGGTGCCCTCAACATCCATACTAGATCACCCCACACCTTACTTATAAATATAGGAAGTTGGCCAGGCATGGTGGCGCACACTTGTAATCCCAGTACTTTGGGAGCGGAGACCAGAGGACCCGGGTTCATGGCCAGCCTCAGCTCTCTCTCTCTCTCTCTCTCTCTCTGTCTCTCTTCCTAGTGAGGCCCTCCGCAACTTCGTGAGACCCGGTTTCAAAATAAAGTATAAAAAAATAGGGTCAGGGGTGTAGTGGGGAGGTAGAACGCCCCTGGGTTCAATCCCTGGTACCACAAAAAAATATATATAAATAAATATAGGAAGTCACATGTTTTATGTATTCAGTGTCAGTACACTTGCTAATTTCATATTAATTTTAAAATGCTGAAATATAAATACATAAATATACAACAAAGAACAGTACTTGTGGGTACAGTATTAAGCGCATGCAAGGATATTTTTAAATAGCAAGAATAATTTTAACTATATGCAACTTGGGAAAAGAAAGATGTTTATTAGGTTTCTTTTTTATACTTTTATTGGTGCAGTGTAATTATACATCACAGTGAGATTCAAAGTGACACAGCATCCATGCACACAACACTTGGTGTGTTTCCCTCCATGCCCCACCCACTCCCCCTTCTCCCTCCCCACATCTGTCAGTGAGATTTGTAGTGTATCTTTCTTATATGGACGCAGCCTTATTTGAACTGTTCCTCAGTCCTCATTTATTAGGTTTCTACCTATTGAAGACACTCAGATCCATTCTTAAATTCAAGGTGAAGATAATATCAGATAAATAAAAAAATATATTGTATTCTGAACTAACTGTGGCTACTGTCGTAAAATAGATAAATAAGAAATCAAAGAAAGCCAATTGATTTAATGCCACTCAAAGACCAAAACAAAACAAAAATCAAAACTCTTGTCATCTTTATCCCTCTAAACATATTGGGGGAGAAAGCACAAATGTTCAAACGCTCCTAAACTGCTATGGTGACTGTCTGTCACTGCCCCAGCATCATGTCCAACTCCCTCTGTCCAACTTCCTTCTCACCCACCTCCACCTACGCATACTTGCCCCAGCAATACCTTCAGATCCATTTTAAAGGGGTAAAAGATAAGCTGTGCACCACTAAAGACATGCTGCCCCATCTGCTCACTTGCTCTCAGCAGCTCCCGTGAAACCATGCTCTCAGATTAGAACTGCTGCTGCCCTACATAAGAACAGGGCCACCTAGTGAGTGTCCACACCCACCTTTATGCAGTGATGATTCACATTTGGTTTATCATGAAAATTCCGCCTAGCTTTGTCTACTTGTTGTAAAGTACTGCACTACAATGCTGTGTTCGTTATGAAGCTCCTTCATCACCTCCTTAAATTTTGTTCCTGAGACAAGTGTCTTACATCCCTGGTCTTGGTGTTCTGTAAACATTCCGTAGTCAATCCCACCTCAGAAACTTCACATTTGTGTGCACACTCATCCCTAGAACTTCCCATTTTTTTTTTCTCTTCTAGAATTTTACAATTTTTCTCTTCTGTTTTGTTCAGGTGTTAGCAAAGATGTCCCATACACCTGCCCGGTTTTATTTCCTCTTGTAGTTACATTGCATTTTATTGTGGTACCTGTTCATTACCTTCCCAACCTCCCCTCTGTGATCCTTCTGTCCACTGGAAGAGCAGGTTCCATAGATTTCATCCCATTTTCTATCATCTCTCCTGACAAGGCATGGGCATTCAATCACTGTGTTTTGAATGAACGAATGATTGATTTCAGGCTATAATGCACCAACAAAAGTATATTAGAAAAGAATGATTGCATCGACATTTTGACAGGGGGCATGCTATTTTTTTTGAAGAAATGTTAATTTCAGTTATCATTTTCCTGAGAAACCAATCATTATATTGTTTAATTAAAGGAGAAAATGGAAATAATATTTTTCTGTGGTCATGTTCACTAGCCCCATTGGCTGCTTAGATGAAGGGTAGAAGAAAAGACTTTTGTGCTGTAGATGGCCTCTAGAACCCACATAGCGCTGGCAGCACACCCCACGGGGGACTCAGTGTAACTCAGATAGAGGCTGTGTTTGGAGTCACAGTCGTCAAGATAGAGCAGCAGGTGGGGTTCTCTGAAATGTGTCACTTGCCATATTCAGCACCGGATCATATCAGTCTGAATGATAGAGAATGGAAAGATCCAATGTTTTTGTATGATGGTTCATCCACCTCCTGTAAGAAGGAATAGGAAAGAGGTCTAACCTGGCCATGAGGAGGCCATCAGTGAAGTTCTGTGGCCTCAGGTTAGGGGGAATATGAATAGGAACCAATCTAACCCCTACGCAGCTTGAAAAGTTGGGATAGGACGAACCTCACCCTCCTGATTGTGGCAGCTCTAAAACAGCTTCTTGTTCTACCACATAGTTATTTTTAACTGAAGTGTCAGATCAGTTTTGCAACAAAGCTCTTTGCATTGACTATCTCGTTCATGCTCTTATTCATGTAAAATAACTTTCTATATAAATTCACAACTTCTATATGCAGAGTTCTGAACTAGAGGGTGCAGCTATAAAATGAATAGTGGCATTTTTAAAGATGAGCAAAGATCTGAATAAATAAACATTGAATAACGAGAAACAATCTAGCCCCAAAGATTGTTGCAATTATAAATAGAGTTCAGTTTTGGACTATGACAATACTAATGTAGATTGAAAGATTTTAGAGGCTAAATCACAGAGTATCTTTCATTGTGACATATTTCTAAAAGAGTAAGTGGTTTGCAAGAGCACAGTACCGCTATATTTCTATCTCTAATCAAAATATAATATTGGAAAAAGGAATGAGGCTCCTACTCTTGGTTCTATTGCCTAGACTAAATTTCATTAACTGCATGATCTATCCAATTGGCTGTACAAAAATCAATCGTGAAGACTGATGAACGCATTGATCGTGTGACAAATGGCTTTGTAGCAACATGCGGCAGTGACCAAAGTCTTTGTCCACAAAGGCACATGAAGGTGTAGATTAAACACTTCCACAGAAGTAAGAGGAAAATAAGATGATTTCTTAATGAAATATATGCAGCCAAAATGTTCTATTTTGGCTTCATTTTCCAGCCTGATTGTTATGTTAAAATGGACAATGATCTTTAGAAGAATACAACTAAGCATTTTGAAATTTATGATTAAAACCAATTCTGTGAATCAATGTTATTTGTTGATACTTCGACTTGAAAATAGCTTGAGACTCAGGATAGAGTCACAAACATCTCCCGTTGGACTAGTTTAGTGACTCTGATTTCAAATACTTGAGAATGTCACAATCCTCAATCATTCCAACTAATAAATAACAGGGACCTTTTTTGGCATAAATGTATATTCTTGGTTAAATAATAGTCTTCCTTATTTTATGTGACTTTGTCTAGTACTTAATACTAGTTAAATATAGAAACCCCAAATTTTTACAGTGTTAAACTTCTATATTCAGAACAGTGAGTGTATCCATTAATCACTCAGAATGATGGCTGAATTACTGCGAGTGGAGTGACTGTGCAATCATTTTTTGAATAGTCCCTTGCATGGCATTTTGCTGACTGTAGTGTATTTTAGTTTGTCTTAATTTTGCAGCAGGTGAGCATTTATTTTTTGCTAGAATTTTTCCTATTTCAATTGTTGGCCAAACTCTTTTTTTGCGGTACCGGGGATTGAACCCAGGGGCGTTCTACCTCCGTGCTACACCCCCGGCTCTATTTTTTATACTTTATTTTGAAACCGGGTCTCACGAAGTTGCAGAGGGCCTCACTAAGTAGAGAGAGAGAGAGAGACAGGGAGAGAGAGAGAGAGAGAGAGAGAGAGAGAGAGAGAGCGCTGAGGCTGGCCGCGAACCCGGATCCTCCGGTCTCCGCCTCCCAAAGTACTGGGATTACAAGCATGCACCACCACGC